>JAHWFO010109104.1:0-46516 GCA_023313115.1 Rhysida immarginata
AACTCCAGTTACCGATGATTTTTAAAGATCTTCAAGAAACTGTTAAACCTTTCCAGCCCAAATTATCTGAGCTTTAAATAAAAAGTTTTTCTTCAGTTATAACTTCTTTTAATGTTCGAAATAACATAAAAAAATTGATTTCCCAAATTTTTCATGTCTCATGAGTGAGATATTTTAGTGGGTCCATATGGACCCACTGGGAGTATAAGGTTGTATGTTCCACTGGCTCCACATGTACCTTCTATATTAAAAACCAACACATTTTTTTTTACTTACATATATTATTTATTTTTTGTTGTAAATACTTAACAATTATGCTAATAAATTAATTAAAACCATCATTTCTCATGATATATCAGAAAACAGTTCTTTTTTTCATGGAAACATAATGCTACACCACATTTTTTACACCTAACTCGTGATAGTAGAATATCTTTAATTTCATGTATAATGTATAATGTATACTGAGGAAAATTGTTACTAAAAGAACAGAGAGGGAGGGAGATAAAGAGAAACAGAGAGGGACCATGCTACGAAGTGCTATTCGCAGCTATTCATCAAGAGATGCTGCAGTAGCATGCTCCGTCATTCACACATCATTTCCCACTGGGTCCATATGGACCCCGCTAATACTAACCCTCTCGCACAGAAAATAATATACAAACATTAACTTATAAACAAATATTATAACTCTCCAACACATAAATTAACTCCAAAAATTTTTTAAATAGCAAAAATCATTAACTTACCTCAGAATTAATAAAAATCAAAAGTGATGGAATGCTTTGTGCTGACTCTGTAGAGATACATAAGAAAGAGCGCAAAAAGAAGATAATGTGTGGAGACTACAGAACTGATGATGCCATCTAGTGATATAATAACATACTTATTAACTAAATATGTCAATTTAGCTCAGTTGGCCATTGTGGGTTGCTTTTAAATACGAAGCAGTTCTTATGGGTCCATATGAACCCATTGGGCTGGAAAGGGTTAAAACAAAATTTCAGTCGAAAGAGTAACAAGGCCCGAAAAGAATGCAACTGCACGCTATTATCTGTCTATTGGTGCTATCATTACATTAACCCTTCTTCAACAAACCAGTGTGTTACTAAAAGCAACCTTCGGTGTTCAGAGCTACACGCGGGCATTGTTTGAGTCAGTTCACAATGCGTTTGCCACGCCAAGTGCGGGCAGGAATTAGGAGGAAGGGTGTGTAAGCGACTGAGTGACCTGCTTATACAATAGACCGATGAGCCACTAAAACCAAACGAGGAAAGAGAAGACCTCAAACTCTCCCCTATCTTACAATTTCGTTGTCTTGCCTACTAACAAAACAGCCCAAAATAACCAAACAATAGAAAAAGAGTAAAGTCAGAATTTGGTTTTATTTTATTTTATTTTTTAGCATGTCAGTTAAAATTATAGGGAATAAAAGGCAATCAGTAAATAGAAACTAAAAACTGAAAACCTGTAAACTTTTCATCATCATCATCAATATTATTTGTAATTATTTTTATAAGAAATCAATGCAAAGCAGAAAAACAGAGATATGGAAATGTGGAGATAAATTTTCCAAGGTAAGGAATGAACGCGAGAGCTAAGAAATGAACAAGTCCTACCGGAGATGTGAAACAATAATGCTATTGTATTAAAATTGAAACACTGCATTTTACCTTAGCAAAATGCTGCAACCCTATGGAAGAGACAAGGATTTTTAGCTTAGATTAGCATGAGTCTTGATTACAGCTGTTGTCGCCGCTGTTCACAGCTCGGATACGTTAGGCTTCGTACGGCCTGTGGGATAAGAATTACGTACGCTTTTATAAATAGGACAGGCTTTAATTTAGTCGGGAAAAAAGCACGAAAACGAATGGGGGAACACCAATGCATCATAATCAAAACGTATATCGCATATCTGTGCTAGAAAAAGCAAGGAATTTTAGCCCGGAATAGCTTGAACACTGACCATAGTATCAAACAGTGCTGTACTCCTCGCGAACACGCTAAGCTTAGCCCGGCCGAATTGTGTGATAACAAGTACGTACGTTTTTATTTTGTTAATACGACAGATTTTATTTAGATGAAAAAACTCTGAAAGTAATGTGAAAACGTCAAAGCAGCACAAACAAACGTATTTCAAACACCCTGAATTGTCGGATACGTAGATTTTTAGCTTGAATTAGCCTGCGCGTCGAAAGCAGCAACTGACGTCGCTGTACACCGCTATTAGGCCTCGTGCGAACACCTCGACATCAATTGCGTAGAAATATGTTAGCGGGATAGAATTTAATTAGGAGAAAAACAAAACGATGAAAGAGCAGGGTAACCCTAACAAAGTACAGAAACACATATCACATATATCTTTGGCTGAAGACACAGTGTTTTTTAAGCAAACACAAACACGAGAACAATGCAACCATGAACGAACGCGCTGAACAACAACGTCCCAGCGTCCGTGGCCTAGCAGCCAGCACCATCCACGCTTGAGCACACATAGGTGCTAAATCTATCTCCTTACAGCACATGGTAAAAGGGCCGTGAATCGAACATACACCACCATGACAAACCTTTAAAAGTAAAAATCAGTGTAATTAAACAGAAAAACAAGCCATCGAGGACACGACATTGAGAAAGCATGCCCGAGAAGCAACATGTACGTGATTGCCTACCCCGGAATCACGATGCTCGCATACACGAAGGTTATCAACTCGTGAATTGTAGAGTGACGCATAACGAAAGCACAGTCCACGTACAGCCTTTATTAAGGAAAAATAATAAAATCAAACTCTAAAACAAACCAACAAGCGCGCGACTTTGAGAACTTAACGATATGTGACGAGTGATGTTAAATCATTGCATGTGACCATAGCCTTAAATTGAATACAGACTTTTTGCACTATAAAGAGTACGAAGCATATCACTCTCGTATCATAATACCATAAGTGAACAGAAAAGTTTTATACTGTATGAGAGAGAGAAAGAGAGCGAGCGAAAACCATTTTTAGAATACAATTTTAAACAACATTTTGCAAACTTGTATTGGTTATGTAGGAGGAGGGAGAAAGAGAGAGAGAGAGGGGGTGGATGACTGAATATCGCGAGGTTGGAGAATCAAACAACGCGTTTATCAGCCACTGTGAGCCAAACTTGTGCAAATTTGTATAGAGAGAGAGAGAGTCAAGTATGCCTCAGCAACATTGAGAAATGTGACATTTGTATTATAATTTAACCTTTCAACCAGGTTCAACCCTGAGAAGAAACAACAACCCTTCATGCGAGCAAAGGCAATCAGTGAGAGAGGCAAAAATGAAAATAAAACAAATTTCAAACAGCCCAGCTTTAAAATAAACTAAAAACTTAGTGAATATGGCCCTTTTATCAGGTTGTGTGACCTAGTTGTATTTATAAGCATGTATATGAGAGTTCAGACCCACCCTTTTAGACAGAATTAGTCCTTACTCAGATGCACACTTGTCAATTGAAACAATGTAGCCATTAGTTGAAAATTAAAAACAAAACAATACACTATGAAACAGCAGTCGTTTTATTTAGAAGAAACTGTAAAAGAGCTTGGAAAAAATTTGGTTACCCGAGAAACAATAGTGAATTAGTAATTAGGTAATCCATTTGAGGTGCCAGTATACCAACCCCTACCCATTTAGGTGGGTATTTAAGGGCATCAACAAGTGTTCACTTGTAAGACAGAATCACCTACGTTGATTTTGCTAAGAGCCTCAGGACCCCTCTTATCTGCCATTTTGGTGCTGGTACTCAGCACCAGCACCAGGGGTACATCAGAGGATGATGAAATTAATTTTATTTCAGCCTTAGGCCACCTGTGAACCAATGCTCAAAAAGAACCAACGCCCAAAAAAGACCATACCCAAAACAGAGGACCAACGCCCAAAAAGAACCAACGCCCAAAAAAGACCACACCCAAAACAGAGGACCAACGCCCAAAAAGAACCAACGTCCAAAACGACCACACCCAAAACAAGAACCACACCCAAAAGGACCAACCCTCAAAAATCCTCACATGACACAAATACTGTACGCGGATTGGTTGAATCCGTCTGCTGTGACGTCACGGGAAAGACCCATCACGTGACCCAAAATGGCCGCCTGTGACGTCAGGAAGGAGTGAAGGAGGGTGGGTGGTCATGTGATACGAAACCTGCCCGCTGATTGGTTGAATGCCTGTGACGTCAGGAAGGGGTTGGAGGGGGTGGGTGGTCACGTGATGCGAATACTGCACGCTGATTGGCTGAATTTGGACACGCCCACCTCATTATTATGCGACCCGATCAAGTCCTTATCTACTTTTATATATCCTTTATTTAATTTCTATTTGGTTAAAACAACAAAGGTTTCTATATTACCTATTTCCTATTTTACTCAGACCTGACAAATGTCTATACATGGCATTTGTTATGAAATACCCATTGTTAGAAAACTTTCAATGATATCACTAATTTAATATATTTTTCCTAATTTATCATGGTAGTTGCTGAAACTCACTCCAGTTAAAAATTGATTTTCAATTTGATACCAAGTTCTATAGCAATGATACAAACTTCCAAATGAGTAAAAATTAGAGCAACACACTCTGGTAGTCGTTTCCATATTCACAGAAAGTTCAAAATTCATTCTAATAATTGTACACAAATTAAACTTCATGATTACTCAATATTTAATACTCCTTAACCAAGTATCTATTTACTGTTAAACATGTTCTTAAGTTGCTCTTATAATTATTTCTAAATCCTTTATATTTTCTATCAGTATTTCTTAATACCATGAAGATAAGATCAACGTTTTGGAAGATTCTGAATGCATTGAAAAAGATCTAATTAAAATAACCTGATCAGAAAATTTCATAAATAAACCCAAGATACAATATTTTTCAGATGAAAGATAGATCAATGCTGAATAACTACACACAATTGCTAAATCTGTTAATCAATGTAAGCTAATACCTGATTCATCTCAGCCATATCTACCACTTGTTTACTTAATTTGTTAATTATCTTCTGCAAGTTTTATAAATTTATGTGTGTCAGCTGTCTCTAGTTGTTCTGAGTTTCCGCTATTCTCCACTGCTCCTGGGAAAGTGTTTGCCGCATTTCTCGCAAACTCCATATTTCTTGCGATTCCTGTGAAACCCGAACCAAAACCTGGTAGAGTTTCTACACATTCCACTGAATTCCAATTTGCATTTTCTCTGTTTCAATTGATCACTCGCTAGTCCCATGGGGATTTTTCTGATCCTGCTTTCATGCTCTACTGATCCTCAACTACATAAATTATAAGGATGGGGAGGTCTGTCCCTTTCTCCACATCACCTCTGAGGCTGATCTGCTTCAGGTCCTCGTCTAAATGGTTCGTCTCTGAACTCCAGCAGGGGAAGGTACATCTCATCCACACATATAGATGGGGCATCTCGGGGCATTAAATGAGTCGCATCGTTCTCTTTTGCTCCCGTTCCCTCCCTTACGGTTTTCTCCCTTGCTCCTCCAACCCCATAGGCGGGTTTTATTCAATTCGCATATATTAGTTTCTGTTTGTTTCCACCAATTTCCTGAATAATAAACTTCATGTCAGAAAGGTGCTTTATTATTTTATACAGACCCTCCTAATGGTCGGCTAACTTTTTGGTCAAACCCTTCTTTATGTTAGGAATATGAAGGTATATCTTGTCTCTGACATCAAAACGATATGGCTTATTTCATGAAGCATGATAAGTTTTTTTCTCCTCTTGTTGCTCCTGCAATACGTGACTAGCGACTTCATATGCGTCCTGTATGTGCAATTTTATCTCTCTATTCAAATTTTCATCCACATCATAAGAGACCTTCTTAGGATCCAACAAAATACTAAAACAAAGCTGCAGTTCTCTTTTGTAAAAGAAAAAAGGAGTCTCTTTTACTGCCCTGTGGTAGCTTGTGTTATAAGCCAGCATTATGTAACTCAAAAATTTGTCCCAATTGTTTTGATGATTGTCAGTATAATGCTTCAACATCTGAACAAGAGATTTGTTTAGCCTTTCCGTGAGTCCATTACTAGCAGGATGGAACGCTGTAGTGAAAATCTTTTTCATACCAAAGAATTTGTACAATTCCTGCATTAAAACTGATGTAAAGTTAGCTCCTCTATCTGTCAATAATTGGACAGATAACGCTTGTCTATTAAATACTGTTTCCACTAAGTGCGCGCTACTGTTTCTGCTTTCTGGTCTGCCATTGCCACAGTTTCCGTATATATCTGGTAAAATGGTCGACTAGAACTAATACATACTTATTTCCTTTATAAGTAGTAACTAACGGTCCCACAATGTCTGCACTGATCCTCTGAAATGGTTGATTGACCCCTGGAAACAGCTGCAAAGGCTGTTCTCTTCTTTTAAGAAGGGCATTCCTATGAACACTATCACATTCTTTACAATAAGCTTGGATACCTCAAACCATATTTTTCCAATAACATTGCTTGTCAATCTTCTTTTTCATTTTTTTGGCTTTTATCTAACCACTAACATTTTTGGCAGAGAATGGAAGGTATGTAGCACATGTTTCACATAAATTCTGGGGATAACCATTCGTTCCCAACTTTCTTTTCCCGACTGAGACCTTTTCACATGGAGAAGAACACCTTACTTATCCAAAAAAATAGTCTGAGAGCGAGGCTGCTCTCTCAGGGCTAATATTATTATTTTCCAGGGCCTTTATAAGAGGGCTTAAATATTCATCCTTTCTTTGCTCAGCTGCAATTATTTCACGTGGCAACAAGGGACTGCAGTCTGATATTTCATTGACTGGAATGTGACTTAAAGTATCTGCGTTTCCATGAAGCCTACCGGGATTGTTAATAATCTCGAAGTCAAATTCTTGAATTAATAAATTCGATCTGGCTAATTTAAATGTGGGATCTCTGATTGAGAATAACCACTTCAACGGCCTGTGATCACAAATGATTGAGAAATGCTCTCATATAGGTATACACAAAATTGCTTAATAGCGAACACGACTGCAAGGCATTCTTTTTCCGTTGTGCTATAGTGGACCTCACTCCCCTTTAACAATCTGTTAGCATAGGCTATGGGCACTCTTCTCCTTTAAACTTTTGCGATAAAATCGTTCCCAAAGCACTGTCATTTGCACCAGTGGAGACTATAAACTCTTGAGAGAAATCTGGGCTTCAGAGAACTCGTGCAGTAATCAAAGCTTGTTTTAAGGCATTAATAGCATTCTCCGTATCTCCATCTCATCTGAAAATAACATCCTTTCACGTTAGGTTAGTCAGTGGTTTCGCTATTTTACTGAAAGAGTCAATATGCCTCCTGTAGTAACCAGCGAGGCCTAGGAATGTCTAGGGAAATCTCTTACAGCTTTCATTTTATCTTGGACAGGGGCTATACCCTCCTTTGATACAAGATGTCCCAGAAATTTCACTTCTGACTTGATGAATTGGCATTTTTTCGGTTTCATTTTAAAATTCGCTTCCCTAATGCTTTTGAATAAAAATTCAAGATCTTCCTAAGGCTGTCGATCGGTGGTGCTGTATACCAGGAAGTCATCTACAGATATTGATATGAGAAAAGGACAACATACAAAATCCCTGGAATACAATAAATAATAGTTATGAAATAAAAATAAAAACTAAACTAAAAATAAACTAGTAAATAAACTAAATAAAAAATAAAAGAAGTCATCTAATTAGACTAACACAAACTTGCCCTTAACCTTCCTAATAATATGTTCAGTTGTTCTTTCCAGATACTTGGGGAATTCGCCAGAACCAAATTAAATTGATAATGACCCCCTGGAATTGTAAATACGGTCTTTTCTTTGTCCGTAATTCCGAGTTGAAAGTAATCCTGGTTCGCATCCTGAACACTAATAACTTTGGCATCTCTTAGAAGTGATAAGGTTTCTGATGTGAGCATTAACGGATAAATATCCGGTTTAATAACCTTGTTCAACTTCCTATATTCCACAAAGAATCTGAAAGTGTTAACCAACAATGGCGACATTGAAGGTTCAAGAATGTAATTTTGCAACAATTCGTCAATTAATTTAACCATAATTTCTCTATGGGCATATGGGATTCTACATGGTGTATGAGGGATAGGTTTAGCATCACCAGTATCTATTCTGTGAGATGTAGCTGGTAAAAATCCCAAATCATATGTGGTTCTGTGAGAAATATAAAGCAGATCCTCCAATTGCTGCTTATCCTCTCCCTCTAAGTGTTCCAAATTAAATAAGTTAAGATATTCTTCTCTACTCAAAACCTTCTTTTCGGTTTCCGTTCTCACTTCAATAGTGTGATCAGCTTGTACAACCTCTTGATCAACGCTATAGGTTTCTCTCACTAAAGTTCCGTTTCTTAACTTTAATTCCTCCTGTGAGCAGATTAAAATTCTCACTGGTACTATATTATGCATGGACACTGTGACCAATACATTAGCTGTTCTCAATCCTGATTCATTTAAATTACGTGTTTCTATAATTCCACTCTGTCCTCTACAATGTTTTCCTTTAACTGTTCCTATGCACATTTCTTCTGCCAATGGAGGCAAAGTGATTTTATTCCTTAATCTAATGGGCATGACATCCATATAATTAATTCTGTGTTTTCCTTTTGTGTTCTCCACATCCTTTACATCCACTGCAAAGCATATTGTATTATTTCCTTTCCTTAACACTTGTTCTTTAAGATCTATTAAAAATCCATAAGCAACAAGGGTGTCTCTTTCTAAAATTCCTGAATAAGGCAGTCGACATCTTTTGACTCATGTATAAAATTGCACATCATAGCTCCTGTTACCAATGCCTATCTTTATAAGATATTCAATAGAACCTCGATAAATCGAACCTCGATAAATGGAAAACCTTTATAATTCGAAATTTTTGTCTACTCCTGTTCGCTCAGAGCCAAAAACCTCGATATCACCAGAAAAACAATAGATAAATCGAAACCTCTTTATCATCAGGCCTTTTTAATTCTTGTTGGATAATGTTCAACTTTTACTTTTATCGTTTATAAGTAATTTATTTCTGTATTATAATTTATTTAATTTCGAATTTTAATAGTACATTTACAAAATGATATCACTATATAGCATGAATCTGTTTAAATTTTATAGTAAATTTTATACCCATAAATAGTGGTAGACACTCATTTGTAATTTCTAATTAGTACGGATTCTCTTTCAATGTAAAAAAAAAGAAAAAAAAATACAATCCACGTATAACTAGTACGCTTTTTCTGTATAATCCCTCTCAGGAACCTAACATGTCGGCCTTCAGCCATACAGGCCCCGACTAGGATACTTTTTTACTATGTCCTTTTTTTTCAATAAATAAATAAAAATAAATAAAAAATAAAAAAAATTTTTTTGGAGGACATCAAATGGAAACTTAGCCTCTGTAATTCGAATTCTGGCAAACAGAGCCTCTATAAATCAAAGATAAAGATCAACGAACCTCCATAAATCGAATTTTCTCAATCCAGACCTCTATAAATCGAATCGTCAACACCTCATACATGTGCGTGACATATGTCTAAACTTGATAATGACACGTGACTAAACTTGCAATCTAGCTTTCTTCCCTTCCTTTCTTTCAGTGAAGTGTTTAGACCTGGTCAAGTGTCATTAATTACAGTGATTGCAGTGGTGTACAAGTTCGTGTGATATGGATTCTAACAATACAAAAGATGGTATGTAATCATGAAATACTTTTAAATTAATGAAACAATAATGTTTTCACTGAAATCCTCAAAAATGTTTTAAAACAAAAGTTTTTTAAAATTAAACAACTAATTAAAATTATGAACAAAGAAAGCATTTATTAAAACTGTACCTGTTTATTGAGTCTCTATATGCTTCTTGAAAAAAGAGTTACTGAAATGTCACACAAAACCAAACTAATTGCAATTTTATTATATTTAACTTCGTTAAATCAAAATCTTGATAATTCGAAACCTCTATAAATCAAAGCATTTTCCTCTTCCCTTGAAATTCGATTTATTGAGGTTCTACTGTACTCCTTTTGTAAGGAATCCATCTCCTGTCACTCCTGTTAACTCCAAGTCCAGCAATTGTATCGTTTTATTGGATACCCTAGTTCTTTCAACTGTTGTATAGTTTCCTTACCTAACAGTGTAACCTTACTGCCTGCATCAACTAAGAGATCAGCTTTTATTTACCTAATTGCGTTTCAATCAATAATTCTCTTATCATGCAGTGTAAAGGTGTGTCTTCGCTAAGAACACCCCTTTTTCCTCCTCTCCCTCTCATATTCACTGAGCGAGAGAAGGACAACCCGTTTTTTTAACTGGGTAACTCTGCCTGTTGCTGCTGATCCATCTTCATTAATTTCTGCGAGATTCCGTGGATTCTGTCTATCTCTTAATTTCTTTCTATAGCTCCTTTCATACTGACCTTTAATTAATTTACAATAATGACAGACAGCCATTCTTTCTTTATTTTCTGGACACCGAGTTGAAATGCGACCTAGGCGTGAACAAGTGTAACAGAGTATTTGTCTCTGTCTTTCAAACCTCTGTCCGTTTCCATTAGGCGAAACTTCAATTGGGCGATTTAAAATAGCGTTTCCCTCTCTGTTTATTCGAGTCCCTAAGATTTTTTCCTCTCTGGGAGCCTGCTCTCTCACTTCGCTCATACCTTCATTATTTTCATGTCTCTTACATTATGAACCAGCATTCTTTCTAACATCCATTGTATATTCGCGCTTACTCTCAACTCTATCCAGTTTGCTAACTACTCTTCACGATTCATGTCTTTGAGTATGTGCATAGTCATCTGTTTAGTTTTTAAAAGCTGTTCTGCTTCTTCTAACTCTTCTGCAAATTCTATTGCTTCTTCTAACATGGCAGGTTTACAATAAATCATACCCGTTTGCAAATTCATAGCTATCCCTGCTAAAAATCTGTATGTATTCTGTTATCAATCAGCTGTAGTGCGTACTTGCGTTTAGCATTCGTAACTTCTCCTTCACCATCAATTGGTTCTAAAAGTTTCCTACCAAAGGACTGTAATCTAGTTGCAAACTGTCGAACTTTTTCGTCACACTCCTTATGGCATTCTGTAAATCTGCACTCATTCTGTTCCATAGTTTCTTTAAAAAATCTAGCAGTCATTAACCCTTTAAATACTTCATAATTTTCCACTACTACTATGTCTCTATTCTCTCGTGCAAAATACAGCACATCCCCTGCTAAACTGACTTTATCCATTTTAAATTTCGTATCTGCTGCCCAATTCCCAGCATCGGAGATCTCTTCAAGTCTCCGGAAATGTTCATTCACATTACTACTGCCATCAAATATGGGCACCTCAGTATACAAGCCTAAAACTTGCATATTATTATTGTTATTCGCCATAATATGAATTATTCCTAATCACTAACCTTCCAGTTAGTGAACCCCAATAATGCCCTTAATCATAATAGTTCTTAATCAAAATCGCTCTTAAAACTGCAATGGTCTTAATTAGCCTAATCTAGTTATCAAAATCAAACAAGAATAATTCAAATTCAGATGTTACCTATATGAATCGTAATTATGAAAGAAATACTTCTCCAACAATCACATAAACACTATGTTTCTTAATTAGCATAAGAACACGCTTTTGCTACTCATTCCTGTGTAAATAATCTATATACAGGGTGGTCCATAAGTCTGCCCCCCCCCCCTTTTATTTTTTGAACCGAAGAAGACATGTCAATTTTGATGAATCCAATGAATAGGAAGTTGTGGGTGGCCTATCCCATGGTGCACTTTTCATCATCCCAAATATGCAAATTAGGACACATTCAAAATTTATCTCAAAAACCGTAAGGGATACAGAAAAAAACCCAATTGCAAACTTGTTCAGCATAAAAAAAAAAAACAAAACAAAAAAAATCATCCAAATCGGACCAATGGTTCCCCAAAAAAGTTTAAAAAGTTAATAACCATCTCAAACTAATAAAAGCCAACTGGGCCAAACCAAAGCGAATCATGTTGGTAACACTCTAAAGGGTATGCTCCACATGATGCCCTTCAGCATCAATGCACAACTGAGCACGTACTTTCAAAGATGCCATCACTCTTGTTACCATATCAGATGTAATGGATTGGTAGGCAGTCTGAATTCTCTGTTGCAAATCCAGCATAGAAGTTGGCTGAGTGGCATAAACATTGTCCTTAAGGTAACCCCACAAAAAAAGTCATTAGGGGAAAGATATGGTGAGAGTGCAGGCCAATGAATTGGGCCACCCCAGCCGATCCACTGACCTGGAAACATTGCATCGAGATGATCACAAGTAGCTGCCGCTGAATGGGCTGGAGCCCCATCATGTTCATACCATACCCTTCGAAGTGATGCTAAAGGAAGCTCATCTGCAAATTCTGCCACTACAACATTTATTATCATGTCTCTGTATCGTGCAGCTGCCCAGAACTGTCATGGTTTCACTTCGGTGGCGATGTTAACAAAATTTAGGATTCGGAATATCACTTTAATAATATACGGCATTGATAATTCTATATTCAGATCCCTACTCTTCAGCAAATATAGCAGATCACCAATGGAGTTCGCATGCGTGCACAGACAACACCATCTCTACTCAAAGCCTGAGCGCGAAAATTTCATACATTGTTACATCATCATACCTATTCATAATTTAGGCTTATTATTGGTGGAAATGCGATTAAAGAGGACTACCTGTGACGTTTTAATGATGACGTTTCTGCGCTCAGGCTTTCTCTTTAGGTGGTGTTGGCACAGATCAGAGGATTATAATTGGTCGAACAAGAATTAAGCCGAATAAACGAAATCTTTGGTCGAACAAGAATCGTCATGCGATGGTGGCGCCATCTGATGGCAAAAACTGTCAGTGGGCAAACAAATAACAAACAGTAAATGAATTTTATATACAAGAATTATCAGCGCATTAGATAGTCATGCCATCTGGCAGTGTCTTCAGTCATTATGATACGAAATCAGTGGCAATTGACACACTATTTCTTCTAGCCACTATAGTTAGTAAGTAGAGCAAGGTATGGACAAGATGGAAGGCAACAATCATGGACAGAGATGGACTGCATGGTTTTTCTGGAAGGAAGGAGTTAAAACAACAGATATTCATAAACGCTTATGTGCGGTGTGTGTTGAAGAAGCTCCTTCACAAAAGACTGTTTACACTGGATCGCTGGGTTCGCTAGTGGACGGGAATTTGCACGCAAGATTGTGAATACTGGTCGGCCGTCAGCATCGTGGACTCCGGGGAATATTGAGATTGTGTATCAATTGATTATGGTTGATAGGCGCATAACCCTTGATGACTTGAATTGCAGACAAGCCTTGGCCGCGGAACCCTGCACTCCATTATTCATGACGATTTGGGTATGGGCAAAGTGTGCGCACATTGGATTCCACGGAACTTGACTCAAGGCCCGAAGGAGAAAACAGTTGACGTCTGTCATCGACTATTGGATATAAAGAATGAAGATCCAGGTATTTTGGAGAAACTGGTGACTAGTGACGAATCATGGTGTCACTGATATACACCTGAGAAAAGAGTACAATCCATGCAATGAAAACATCCTGAGAGTCCCTGGCCCAAGAAATTTCGTGCTGCTCCATCTGCAGCATATGATCTCCGTCTTTTGGGACACTTGTGGTATAGTGCTAATGGACTGGCTTCCACAAGGAACAACTGTCAACAGCATAACACGACTTAAACGCAGGATTCAGCAAAGGCAAAAGGTAAAATGGTCGAAAGGAGTGCTCCTCCAGCACGACAATGCGCGGCCCCATACCAACGACTGCAACTTTGACATCACTAATGTTTATTGTTGTGCCACACACACCATATTTACTGGATCTCGCGCCATCTGATTATGCTTTATTCAATAGCATGAAGGACGCATGCGAGGTAAAGGTCGATTTCCATGTGCGCGCTTTCTGCCTGAAAAACTTCGCTGACAAACGCATACTGTCGAATCTAGAAGTAGGAAAGCAGTGAGGCAGTTTTGGCAGCATGCGTTTTATCCTCAGCGTATTTCCATGTAAGCAGCATGCGTTCTATCGTCAGCGTGTTTCCATGTACATAATAATTAATAATTTTGTCTTTGCGCATGTGCACAACACTTCACTACGCCTCAAACATGCTACAAATCATGGCGGCCGTTCAGGCACATTTCTTTGTGTTCATGTCGATGTTTCTCGCACCATATAAGTAATATATCAATTAAAATATATATTCGATGACTGTGTGGAATTGATGGATACTATATATGAGTTTTGGCTTTGTAGAAGAGAAGTGCATCAGCATTTCCATGTTCACAATGAGAGACCTAGCGAAAGGTTTGGCATTCGGTTGAGGTCTATTTCTAGGCCTAGCAATATCATAGCATAAACGTTATAGAGGAATAAAACTATTGTAAATTACACTAGATATATGTGGATATTTAAGCGAATCCAAAAAGAATGCACATAATGCAATTTTCGAATAGGTTTTAGTTAAAAAATTTTATTTTAAATAACAAAGCGTTCTACGATCGTGAACGGCGTGGTGCTGATGGTTTCAACCTAGGGAGTCGTTGGTTCCTTTGCCATCGTTCACTAGGCTAGGCCCGGGGAGAGTAAAAACAAGCTCCTGTGCTCCTGTTGAAAATTACTGGAGACAAAGACAAAATTAGTAATAAATGTACCATATTAATAATCTGTGACATGTATACCAGATGATCCAAAAGTGTGTTACATTTTTTCATGAAACTAATGTTTTGCTATGATGAATTCTTTAGCAAAACAGCAAAGGCAAACACATTGAATCCGTAACCGATGTATCATAGAACACTAATTGTTATCGAGGAATTGTTATACAAAGCTTCATGAAAAAATGTAAAAAAATGTAACACATTTTTGGATCATCCGGTATTAAATCGAATATAGAAAATATGCATGCAGTTTTATTTTCGGACAGAACAACGTTAATATTTTTATTTTAACCTATAAAAATGACTTGTGAACGCGGTGTTTTACATGTGTAGGCCATTTATAAAATCCAGCCCTTCGTGCGCGTCGGTGAAAAAAAAAAAATAATAATAATAATCATAATAATAATAATAACAATACTAATAATAATAATAATAACCCTCGTGTAGTCCTACGTCCGCGTCGTGCGAGGGGGGGCAACATCTTAGAGAGATGGCTCTGGTTAACATGTCTGATTTACTCTACCCTTAGATTAATCTTGAGGGTCCAGATGACCCAGTAGGGCTGATGAGCTAATTACATCAACCAAGGGCCTGCTGATGATGGAGATGGCTAACAGGACTACCCATTTAATGGCGATCAATATGATCAGTGCTAGTGCGTTATCTGATACCGGCTCGGACGTCACCCGGGTTATCAAGGTCCGCGCTCGTGGGTTAGGCAGAGGCTCACGTTCGAAAAATATGCCACAATCTCCCAGGGCCACTGGTCAGCACCAACCCCTGTTTGGCTGCTGCAATGCCACAACCTGTCCCTAGTGTTTCAAGAGCTTCTTTGCCCTCGACCACTAAGGCAGGCAAGCCACGCCAACGCATGAAATGGACCAATGACATAAACTGTTTTATCATGCGAGCCTACTACGCAGTCACTAAATTGGAAACTGACACTACAGCTTACAGACAACGGTTATATAACATTTTCAAAGAGACATATCCTCACATCACAGCCACTGAACAACGCATTGCAGATCAGTGTCGCACAATTGTTATGAACAATTTAATACCCTTACCCACGCTACAGAAAATAAAGCAAGAAGTTGCACAACAGCTACAAGAACACGAGCCATCTACACAAACCGACACTCAACACACAGAATCAAACACTAATGAACTTGTAGAACACACACTCAACAATGAACTTCACCATGATATTCATCCACAACACAACATGAATACCAAACTTATTGAAACATTAAATGACACCCTACAAAGATACCTTACAGTTTACACGGGAACAGATCCCACACAAAGACCAGGTATACCAAAAATAAACATAAACAGCAAAATGGGGGAAATTTTATCTTACATGAACACATATATCTTACTACAGTACATTGAAGAAAATCTATCTTTAGAACACATACACCTACTTATTTACACTGGGGCTCTTACAGTTATATCCACACTGGGTAGGAAACCAATCCATAAAAACACAAAAATTATACACTTAACAGAAACCTAAATGGCAAAAGCGGATTGAGTCCAACGGATAGACAGTGTGATCCAACGGCAAACTCACAATAAATATCGACGCCTCCATGCAGCCTACATTGATTACAAAAAGACCTTTGATAGTGTCCCACACTCATGGTTTTTATATACACTACGATTATATAAAATAAACCATACACTTATCACATTTTTAGAAAGTACAATGCTGCATTGGAGAACTACACTACACCTCACACTCAGCAGTGAAACCATCACAACTGACAAAATACAAATAAACCGGGGCATCTTCCTGGGTGACTCACTGAGCCCACTCTGGTTTTGACTTGCACTAAATGCACTTTCCAACAGACTGAACAGAACAACTTACGGCTACACAATTAAACATAATAAAAGCTGCCACTACACGCTTTCACACTTACTCTGCAGGGCGAACATGAAAATCTACGCCTCCACATAAACACAATTGCACTAATTACAAACCTTTTCAAAAGACATACGCATGCAATTTGTGTTGGACAAATGCAAAACCATTCACATTGAAAATGGAGTACTCAGGGAAGGGGGCTTCATGTTAGATGAACCAGATCACATTGCTGCTATGGAAAATTACGAATTTTACAAATATCTAGGATTTAAGCAAGCCAAGCTTCTAGAGCACAAACACATAAAGAATACACTCACTAAACAATATCTTCATAGGCTAGAGACAATACTTAAAACGCATTTAAATTCCAGAAATTTATTCAAGGCCATCAATGCTTATGCCACGCCATTACTCTCTTACTCCTTTGGAGTCATACAGTGGACACACTCAGATCTTGAGAGACTTCAAAGGAAACAACGTAAACTGCTTACAAAACACAGAAAGCACCATCCACATGCAGCTATTGAAAGACTCACCCTGCCTCGTTCAGAGGGAGGCAGAGGTCTTATTGACATAACAGATCTACACCAGAAACAGACTCAGTCACTCAGAGAATTCTTTCATTCTAAACAACACATATTACCATTACACAAAGCAGTCTGCATGGCTAATACAAAATACACACCTCTGAATCTGAACAGCATGCAGAACACCCATAACATTCCTACAACATGCACTAAACTTCAATCATGGCTCGGAAAGCAACTTTATGGTAGACATCCTTCTGACCTCAACCAGCCATACGTCGACACAAAAGCGTCGAACTTTTGGTTGAGTGAAGGGAGTCTCTTTGGGGAAACTGAAGGAAACATGATTGCCATACAAGACCAGGTTATTAACACTAAAAGCTACAGAAAACATATTATCAAAGATTCGACTGACGGGTCTTGCAGGAAATGCCATATCGCAGAGGAAACCATCCAACACGTCATATCCAGTTGCAAAATACTCACGCAGACAGATTATTTACACAGACATAACCAGTTAGGCAACATCATACATCAACATCTAGCTAAGATACACAAGCTAAGGAACATTCATACTCCTTACTATAAATATATCCCCGACACTGTCTTAGAGAGCTATATTTCGACAGAGCTATAATCACTGACAAAACTATCCCTCATAACAGACCAGACATTACACTAGTAGATAAGCAAAACAAAGTGACTTACATAATTGATATCTCCATCCCCAACACACACAATTTACAAAAGTCATACACTGATAAAATCAGTAAATATACGGATCTTGCACATGAAATAAAACGCCTTTGGGGAGTTAACAGAGTGCACATTATTCCTATCGTTGTTTCTGCCACTGGGGTTATTCCACACTCGCTACCCAAAAGCCTGTCAACACTAAATTTAAACCCACACTTATACAAAACCTTACAGAAAGCCACAATTCTAAACACCTGTCACATAGTAAGGAAATTCCTACACCCAAACATCAATACTCCCGCGAGTGCATAACTTTCTCTGCCTCGCATTTGAGTCCCTTGGGCTTGGCCCTCTTTTGGGTCCGCTTCTGGGATTGGCTTCCGGACTTGATCCGAGTTTGGCTTCCCCAAACAATGATAATAATAATAATAATAATAATAATAATAATAATAATAATACAAGGTGAGTCTGAAACCCAATCACAAACTTTTAGGGGAGGTAGTATGAATGATTCTAAGGAAAAAAGTTTCCGAATTACTAGTCAACATCGTAACATGTGGTGGTTTATGCTCATCGTAACATGTGGTGGTTCATGCTCATCGTTACAATGTTGAGTGCGTAACTCGGAAACTACTCGTTGGAATTAGTTCAAATTTTAACGGCATACACAGTTTTCTGTACCCTGTTTTTCCGCCAAACTTCATTATCCTAGATACTATAGAAAGTGAGTTAGTAACTTGTTGATATTAGTGGCAGCATTTTTATTTCTGTTCATATCTCTGTTGTCATTCAAATTCGGACCCATGTTCATATGAACTTTTTTGCTTAGAATCATCCATACTGCCTCTCCCTAAAGTATGTGACTGGGTTTCAGACTCACCCTGTATATTTACACACAATAACGAAAATGTATGGTGTGCTTTCTATATAAACACTGTTCAAGTTTCTCTGCCTTCTCGGAATACTAGATCAAGCTCGTAGGTGATCTATGATTATTCATGATTATCCATGATTATCCAAAAATCCACCAAAGAAGCTATATTAATATTATTATTATATTCATTGACCGTTTTTTATGAAATATTTTAATAAAGAAATATTCTGACACTCAATGCATTGACGCTCAATTTTACAAAACAAATGAAGCTCGTTTTACATCCTTCTTTATAATTAAATTAAAAATAAATAAATAAAAAACAAATAAATAAATAAATCAATAAATGAAATAAAAACTTTTTTTATATTTTATTATGTATAGAGGAATCCAACAAAAAATTTGGTAATTACAACAGAGTGAGACTCGAATCCTATGTATTATGTCATTTTCTGCCCTAATCGGCAGCAACAGTTGATCTGAATCTACTTCTAAATTCTGCCGAAATCCGCAGTGCGCCTAAACACGCTGCTTTTGTGTTTGTATATAAGCAGCTAATCAAGGGGAGCGTAATTGGTAGATCCTGCCGTTTTGGGCAGAAATTGATGCGCACATGGAAACAATTGCAGGTTGAAAAAGAGGTTCGGTAACAACGAAGAATTGCAGGCATGTTTCATCATATTTCTACCAATAGTAAGCCCTAAATTATGACTCCGCATGATGATGTAACAATGTATGAAATTTTCGCGCTCAGGCTTTGAGTAGAGAGAAAGCCAAACAACTGAAAAGTCATACATTGCTACATCATCATAAGTCGACCAAATTTGGGCCTTATTATTGGTAGAAATACGATCAACAATGGTCGAATTATGATGATGTAACAATATATGACGTTTCAGTTGTGAGGCTTTCTTTCTAGGAGGTGTTGATAGTACGCCCAAACAATGGTTCTGTGACGCAATAATGAAGTTGCCAAGAAGATGGCAGCGGTGTATTTATGTCGGTAGGGAGTATATTGAGAGATCACATGTACTCATGTGGAGTAATAAATAAGGTAAAACAGAAACAAAAAACTACTATTATAAATCATTTCCGAATGCCCCTCGTACATGGACACTTTCGATTTCAGACGTTTTGTCGAAAATCTAAAAATTTCAGGGGTGTAAAGAGCATTTTACAACTCATATATTTCAGCGAAGGTTTTGTACCGAAGGTAAATAAGGGACCAGCAACAAATTGAAGAAAAAAGTATAATGTTTGGGATTATCCTGTAAAAATAATAATTGAAGTAGTACATTACGGTCCATTGGAAACTTTCAATGGTATGATATGGCAAGTAATAAATATGAAACAAGTTGGATGAACTTCTCGTGAATGAATATGACGTAAAATATTGCTTGTCGAAATTGGTTCCAAGGAACGTGGTTTAGTGGCTGCTTTAGCATATGATTATGAGGCTTTTTGTATTTATCTGTGTTCATTTGTATGAGGATAGCACGTATACTCATGGAGAAAGAAAGGTTTCGTTAAAAAAAAATCGAAATGTTTTCGTAAGTTTTTTTCTTTATAACATGCAAGGATTTCAACCAAATGCAAAGTCAGTTTCAGGAAACTTGACAAACTACAGTAAAGACAACACCCTGCAATCAGAATATAAAAAATATTAAATATTTGAAGAAATATGAGCATTTATACTAAATAACGTTTAACTGTGCCAAAATTTATTAGCTGAATGTATAGAGCTACTCTTATAAATAGCCCAAGCAAATATCGTGAAAATCCGAAAGTTATGGTCGATAGAATGATTTGAATTTCAGTTGCTGTCAAAAATAAACAAAACGATAAGGCGTTTTCTTCAAATTTTTATTTTTGGATCGGACACCAGTATCATCTTCTTCTCCTTACGCTGATATGAAGTCAATATGAATGTCAATAAAGTATAATAAGCAACACTTTATAAATTATTATTTTATTATCCACAAGAGTTTCTATTTTTATCGGAACCACCATCTGCCATTGCTTCTAGCTTATAACATAGAAAACCATTGTTAGTGTGCAGGCATGATCGTCTAAATTAAAAGACCATTACTATAGTTACCTTTGGTAGACCACGGATTTCATTTACAGATTTGGTAAAGCTTGTTGTAAATCAGACGGTATAATTAAAATGTCACTGATATTATGTTTACTTCCTTTTTTAGCTCTTTCTAATAAATTAGATGCTGCCTGTACCTTTACAATTGTTGGTGGAAGGGGATCTGTGCTATCAGAAATTTTACAATTATCAGTTGTAGCCTTTTTAAAGCTTATATTGATCTGTACATTCCATTCTTATCGTTCAGAAAATATTCTAAACACACAAATAAACTTTTTCTCTTTTCTTTATATGCACGTTTGTAACCCTTTTCGCTAATAGTCCAAATAAATAAGCATTTTATTTGCTGTAATCCTCAAGAGCTATAAAATCCTAAAAATAATCTTCTTCGCACTCGCACATCTCAGAAAACGCCACAGCATGACGGCATCAAATGCCACCAGAAGAACATTTTTCCATGCAGCTTTTCTCTTTTCTTTTTCAAGAACAATCTTACTTACTTACTCCTTTTACTTACATATTGCTTACCAAAGTTTTTATTAACTTTGCAGATATTAGATTATTGTACAGTTTTTTTTTCATTTTCCTTTTCTTTTTTATTTTTCCTTTCATTTTTTAGCCTTTGAAGTTTGAGCATTTTCTTCCGGTTCTGAATAACCGGGCAGCGTTATTTTGAAATGTGTAAAACAAGCGATGTCTTGATTCATGAAGTTTGGGATAAATCGTTGTTCCCTGCACAAAACGCATCTGCGACAACGCTTCACAGAAAAAATTCAATATAATCACAATAACACATATGCGACTTAATGCATGTAGTTATTTAGAAGAATAGACGGTTGATGGCACAAGGATGCTCTTAGTTTAGATCACTTTGAGAGTTCTACGACGCTTCTGTGTATAATAGTTTGAATTTAAAGTCGCGCACATCAAAGTTTAGCTGCCCGTAAAAGTACCAGTTTGAGACTTAAATGAAAGTAATATATCACAGATTAGTTGAAATATTGGCTTTTAATTTTAGCAGACAAACTTTAGGGACACAATAAATGTTGAAAGTGAGGTCCTCTTTCGCGAATAAAAAAGCGTGTTCATTTTACCAGATTTCGTGAGACTTGCGAATCATGGCAGTATTGATGCTAGAAATGGCTGTTGGGATGTTCGTTTTCAGCTCAGCAATCGTGTATGGACTATTCACATAAACCACATTTTTCAGATAACCCCATAGGAAGAAATTAGGGGGTGATAAATCTGGTGAGCGAGGGGACCACAGTCCCCGGGAAATGACGCGCTGATCGAAAAATTCATTCAAAAGATGGATATTCGCTGTTCCTGGCAAAACCATGGATGAAGAAGACTTGTCTTCTTCATCCATGGGCAAAACAACATGCTGCGGCCTTGAACAACAAACGCTTCACAAATGAAGTCTCTGAGCACGAGATCACTGACACCGATTGAAATACATTCGAAATAAAGCTCTGGATAGGGAGGAAATTGATAACTTTAATTCGAAACAATCTGCACTGCTATCCACTGGGAGGAAATCGAAACTCAACGTGTGTCCGCTAAATTACAGCTCATTAAACTTTGATGTGCGCGACTTTAAACTCAACCTGTACAAATGAATGCGCATGATCACGTTTCATTGCGAGACAGGAATCGCCAATAATGTATATTAAAGATAAACCCCGAAACCTGCCGCCATACAAGAAGCAAATTGGGAAGCTCCACCGCCTAGAATTGTCATGGCCGAAAGTGAGAGATGATACTAATAAACATGGCTAAACATGAGGGTAGTTGATTAATAATTATTTCACACGCCGATCACGGAGTGATAAGTTTGAAATACACTTCAATACACTTACATCTTTTCGTTAAGTTTGTATTTTATTCAATTTCGTTTCGATCAATTTCAATTTCCTCTCGGTCATCTTTCAGTTAGGTATTTTGATTCATGCTTGTGGAAAGTGATTCCTGGCACTCTTTCGTGTCTATTTCTACAACTGTACACGGAACAACTTTCAGGCATGCTTTTTAATAAATTATTCCTCAGACCCAAAATCGTCAAAATCAAAATAGGTAGACAGCTTACTACTCCCAGAACCATCAGAACCAGAACTACTACAGCTTACTACTACTCCACGGCTTACTCATGCCCAGAGCCATCAGAGTTTCAATTGGTTTCAAGCAAAGCCAGCTAGTTAAACAGGCCCTGACGCGGAAAAGTCAACTGACCATATTAGACCGAGTAGCAATATGACTTTCATTGGTTTCATCTTGGATTTTAAGAAACAGTATTTTTTCGTTTGTTGGAAACAATGAAGGTTACATTGTTGCTTGGACTAAGATGGTCAGGTGACTTTTCCGCGTCTACTGGGCGGAGTGGCCATGTGACTTTTCTACCTCTTCCAATACATTTATCTGGAAACATCAAGTTTAAACATTCACGTGCTGCCATTGAAAATGTGGAGGTGCACCATCCTGCTGAAACCAAATTTCACAAGTTCAATAAACTCTTGCACAACATTGTTTAGAATAAGATCTCGATAACGCTGGCCAGTGAGATTTCCATCTCGATAACACTAGACCAATAACTTGATTGTTGTACACGTCACACAAAACACTTGTCCTCCAATTCACATGGTGAGCTCGTATAAGTGGAAGATAGTGCCTGGACTGTTGTTTGTAACAAAAAACTCAGAAAGTGGACGAGGAATGATAACTTGTAAACTGTATCTAATATAAATGAAAAAGTCGGCAGCGCTCTCAGAAGGAAGCTGCCGTAGAATGGATAAAGTCGCTCGGCTAATCACAACGACTGAAGGATCTCAAAAGCTTCTATGTCCCGCCGAATGTCTTGCAGACTCATGGCGTGCCTTTTAAGACAATATTAAGCGAGCTCGAGAAGCATGTCCCAATGGAAAAGATGACAGTTCACACAAGCAGAGCTGAAACCATCAAAGGTTATGTGTGAAGACGAAGAAACACATAACAGGTTAGTATCTGGAATTAGGTCTGACGATATCTTTAAAATTCAACACCACCAACGAAATCCGAGAAGGTGTTGAAATATGTGATTCGAAATGTGGATATAAGGTATGATTTGGACGACTTTCAAGAAGACCTAAGAAGAGCAATCAGGTGTGGCATGAAGGGCTAATCTACAAAATGATTAGACACGAGTTTCCTCCTGATTTGATTTTGATGATGAAATCCTTTCTTAGCAACAGGTTCTACTAAGATTTATAAAGCTAAAGTTGGCGAAAACTTCTCCACGCCCTGCTGGGTAAAGGCCGGTGTCCCACAAGGCTGTCCTTGGGCCCGTTTTATTTAATTATTTTGTACATGATTTCCCAAAACCAGAAAAATGTAATATATATTTCTATGCTGATGATACTGCCATTATGACATGGGCGCACCAGCCATCTCACGTTTTCACTCGTCTGCAGAACACCTTGAAGAAATTTGAAGACTGGTTTAATTGCTGGAAGCTGAACTTTAACGTCGGAAAATGCAAAGCTGTGTACTTCAACAAAAAGCTTAAGCGTTCTCCGGATTCTCTTGTCTTATTCAATAAGGAACTCGAATGGGTCGACAATTACAGGTACTTTGGCGTTATAATCGACTCAAGATTCTCATGGAACTGTCACGTGACTTACGTTCTGAACAAAGCAAAGGAGGCTAAGTACAGCCTCATAGCTCTTCTGGGTCGAAACAGTGCTCTCAGCATCAACAATAAGCTGCTATTGTACAAGACGATGATTCGGACCATCCTTCTCTATGGCAAGCCTGCGTGGGCAACCACATGTAAAAGTAGATGGAGTGAACTCCAGTCGTTCCAGAATGTTACCCTGAGGACCATAGCCCAGCTTGGCAGAAGGACTGTGAAAAACTAATTCATACAGTCGGATCTGAACATCTCCAGATGAACATGGTGCAGATGAAGAGCCGTGACAATGACGTGGTGGCTGGAATACTAAACAACCCGATGGTAATGATGTGGCATACAAAGTATAGAAAACCGAGGCATATTCTTGATGTCAACTTCGAAGACATTGGCAAGGTTTCCTTCCCGGATTATTGTAAGATGTGATACCACCCACCCTCTCTCCCAATCTTCTGACAATCGTCAATCTTATTTTTTGTTTTTTTGATAATGTGGAAGACCTCTTTGGGTTAGTCAGGCTTCTTGCCTATTTCAGTGTATTTCATGTGGAATTTATTCTGGTAGGGTGAGCTTCATGTAAACACTGCTTTCGTCCCACCCGAAGAAATGTACACTTCACTGTTCGATTGTCGACTCTTTTCATAACTTCAGGATAATTCTCTAATATTCTACTTGAACTATAAAATAATTTTGAATAATCTACTTGTATTCCGAGTAGCTTTTTAAAATACTAGAAAACAAACATATTACTAATAAATGAAAGGTCTTAAGAGGATTTTTTCACGCCAAACTTTAGATGTGGAAAATTATTCATAAAAAATAGGCAAGCATTAACGCTATCTACATGTCTTTAGGGCTGGTTTGAGCAGTACCCAGTTCGCAGGCTGGGACTATCTTTCCTACTGGCGTATAATCATTAAAGATTAATAAATGAAAGGTCTTAAGAGGATTTTTTCACACAAATCAGATACCAGATCGTATCTACACTTACAGGGTGATTCAGTCAATTTCTGACCATTTCACTCGAATGACGTGCATAAACAATTGAAAGAATATGAGCGCCATATCGAATTTCTATATAGTTGGAGTTTGTATTGTTGCAACAGCGCTGCATGAAAATCGTACTGTTGAAAAATGGCGCCCGCTTTATCATCACAGCAGAAATGCAAAGTTGTCGAATGGTATTTCGAGACAAAATCACCTGTAACCGTGCAAAGAAAGTTCCAGAAGGAGTATAAGTGTCGAGACGCACCAGGCAGGCAAGCAATCATGGATTTTGTCAAGCAAGTTCGTGCCACTGGATGTGTTAAAGGCAAGAAAAAAGGCGGTAGCGAAGCTCGTGTTCGAACGGCCGAAGTTGTCGAAAATGTTCGCACAAGTTTGTTCGATTCTCCTACCAAAAAATCTGTTCGCCGCCTATCCATTGAAGAAGGGCAATCGTATACCACGACGTGGCGAATTTTGAGAAAGGATTTACACCTGTTCCCGTATAAGATCCATGTTTATCAGGAATTAACAGACACTGGAAGACAGAAGCAACAACAATTTGCGATGGAGTTTGGAGCAGAAATAGAAGCCAATCAGGACATTGTGGACAACCTGTGGGTGTCAGATGAGGCCTTCTTCCATCTGTCAGATGACGTTAATAAACACAACGTTCGTTTTTGGGGTTCCCAGCACCCTCATGAGATCCATAAGTCACCTCTTCATCCACAAAAGGTTATGGCTTGGTGCGCGATTTCCAAAAGAGGCATCATTGGTCCGTTCTTTTTTCAGGGCACCATAATGTCACAGGCTTACCTTAACATATTGGAAACCTTCTTCATCCCCGAGCTGCGAAGGAGGCGTATACCGCTTCGACATCAATGGTTTCAACAGGATGGGGCTAGGCCTCATACCATTAATGAAGTGCTAGACTTTCTCAGTCAGAAATTCGGAAATCGTGCCATTTCAAACAGGTTTCCAGATCGATTCGGGGGTGGCTTTCTTTGCCCCCTACGAGTGCTGACCTAAACCCATGTGATTTTTATCTCTGGGGGTTCCTTAAAGAGACAGTGTGTTCACTACAGCACCAAGAATCCTAGACCAGCTGCGACAAAGCATCGTCGACTGCTGCACCCTCGTGGATGCAGAAATCCTGGATAGAATTATGAACAACTTCACCATTCGGCTGCGAGCAGTTCAAAATGTTCGTGGTGACCACATTGAGCATATCATCAAGACTTTTCCACGGGAATAAAAACTCCGAACTGCCTAAAATATCATACTGAAATGCTAAGTTTGTAAACATTAATGGGTCAATAAATCTTTGTACTGAAATGGTCAGAAATTGACTGAATCACCCTGTACATGTCGTGTGGTTTTGGGATAGATAGCTTATGATCGACTATGCCACTTATCGACGGTTAGATTTTGTCGAGATCAACAGTTTGTCGATGAGTTCAGGCTAGACCCCCAGAAAAGCTATGTGGCAGTACGTAGCCAACACCTCCTAGAAAGAAAGCCTCACAACTGAAAAGTCATACATTGTTACATCATCATAAGTCGACCAAATTTAAAGCTTATCATTGGTAGAAATGCGGTTAACAATGGTCGAAATATAATGATGTAACAATGTATGACATTTCAGTTGTTTGGCTTTCTTTCCAGGAAGTGTTGACTTAGCCCTCTTCGCTTTGTTCAGAACGTAAGTCACGTACAGTTTCAGGAGAGCCTTCAATCAATTATAACGCCAAATTACTTTTAGTTGTCAACCCATTTGAGTTCGTTATTGAATAGTACAAGAGAATCCGAGGGATGCTTAAGCTTTTTGTTGAAGTACACAGCTTTGCATTTTCCGACGTTAAGGTTCAGTTTCCAGCAATTAAACCAGTCTCTCACATTTTTTCCAGGTGTTCTGCAGACGAGTGATAACGTGAGATGGCTGGTGCGCCCAAGCCATGATGGCAGTATCACCAGCATAAAAATATAAATTACATTTTTCTGCTTTTGGGAAATCGTATACAAAATAATTAAATAAAACGGGCCCAAGGACAGAGCCTTGTATGACACCGGCCTTTACCCAGCAGGGCGTGGAGAAGTTTTCGCCAACTTTAGCTTGATAGAACCTGCCGTTAAGAAAGGATTTCACCATCAAAATCAAATCAGAAGGAAACTCGTCTCTAATCATTTTGTAGATTAGCCCTTCGTGCCACACCTGATCGAAAGCTTTTTTGACTTCAAAAAAACCTCATGTATGCAGCTACATTGTTTGGCTTCCTGTTGGCCATGTTTGGCTTTTACATGGCCACTTGAGGAGGCACCAACATCATCTGCCATTTTGAAGGATGGGGTTGAAGAAAAAAAATTGTTTTTTCTTTTACTTTACTATCGACTGAGTGCTTCACTTGTTTAATGGACCTTATACATTAGATGCTTTTTTAAAGATACATAGCTGTTAATTCAGCTTAACCTATGAATTTAATCAAGAAAAAAATTTGAAATTCATGTATCTTTAAAGATACATTTTACCTTTAAGGGTTACTGTGTCATCAATGGGTATGCTTGGGAACATCGATGTGACATCAAAGGAGATAGTATGTGTTTGGCTGGGATGTTGATTGATTCTAGATTTTTAGATTAGGTCTACGCTATTTTTGACGGAGGAATTATGGCATGGCAATTTCAGTTTTTTAAAGAAGTTATTAAGTTAATCGGCTATGCTACTTTATTTGTTAATCTGTGTTGTCAACTACAGGACTTATGGCATTGCCAGATTTATGTTTTGGGGAGGCAGTAGAGTCTTGGGAGGCGTAGGTTGTTGGAGCAAATGATTCTTTTAAAATTGTTTTGCAATTAACTATGCAAGTTTTGGTTTTCCTGCAGAGGTTTATTAAAGGGTTGATTTCTAACTGAGTATAAGGTCCTAGATTGATAAAGTCTAAAACTCCCTGAACATACTTAGGCTTAAAAAAGATGACAATGTGGTTATTTTACCGTTTTAAAAGCATTTATGCCCCACTGTCACCTCGATTTTGATGATGTTGATGATAAAGCAGAGACAACAGACGGAACTTAGATACGTTTAAATAAAGAAGTAAATTTTTTGTGCCATAAACTTTACAGGTGGAAGCGTAATGATTAGGTTAAAGTTCAATAAGTACGAAAATGAACAATTAAGCATAAAAGTTACTTAACAACGGAACCATCTCGTCGTGAATGTAATTCGGTAGGTTCCGAAGCTTGTCGACTCGATGTCGCTTCATAATGTTTATGATACGTAGCACAAACTCCACACTATCTGGTCGTAGAGGCTCTATGTATCAACACTCCTCGATGTGGCACACTTTAAATTAGATATTACGCAGGTCGGTAGTAACAGAAGCATACACTCACACTTCTCTTCGGTTAAGTGAATTTTGAAGCACAAAAGAATAACGAAGCACTTACACTTAGCTTTTAGCAATTCGGTAGCACCTAAACGAAAAGAAGAGAGGCTAACAGACACAATGTACGAAAACCAATTAGTATCGTATTAATTAACCAATACAGTAGGGTGAGTTACGCTACTCACGTTTTACATACACTTAGACTTTGCACTTTTGTCGAATTTCACAACACCAACATTATGCGAAGCACTATTGCACTTAAATAACACACACTGTACTGGAATAACGTAGCAAAAAATCAATTCGTTGCACTACTGTAGAATCATGTTACTGAAACAAAGCACGTACTGTAATAAATTGACACACAAAACGAATAGCACTTGAGCCTATAAACTAACGTGATGAAGGCCTCGCGTACGCGACAGACTAAATTAAGATAACAGCAATGGGCGCCAATCAAACGTAGAAGTACGAGTTGACACACAAAAATTTTAATAAGACCGTCTGCCTTCAGGAGGTCGTTCCGACAAACTGAATTGAAGATTATAATTGTCGGAGACCAGAAATATCAATTTTTGTCACCCTGTCTGGCGAATTCACTAGAATTAGAAAATCTCAAATGTAAATAAATTCGTACCAAGGTTGAGATTCGAAAGCAGAATTTAATCATAATAACTGACACATTTAAATGCAAAGGGCAGATAAATCTAAAGCAATCACCCGTACTCTTTGACGAAAGACGTTGAAGCCATTTATAGACCCAGCTGACAAATTATAAGAGAGAAAATAAAGTTCTTTGTTGAACGAGCTGGCGTCGGAAAAGCAATACTACAAAAAGGATTTTAAATACGTTGTGTTGTTATGCCTGAGTGCATAATAAATATTTCTTTACACAACAAAATGCGCAGAAACATGCACCAAATGATGAGAGCTTAACATTCTGCAACTGGAACCCATCAGTAGTTACATAATACCAAAACCATTGAAGCTACTGACGTCATTGTGTAACTACAGGTGAATTCCAGTTTCAGAACGTTAAGTTCTCATCATTTGGTGCATGTTTCTACGAATCTAGTTGTGTAAAAAGAAATATTTATTATGCATTAACTACAAAAAGGAGTTCATGAGTCGTGGAGCTCGAGCATGGCCGCAAACTTGAAAAGAACTAATCATTACTGCATTAAATTGGTCTGAAAATTTTTATGGAAGCGATGGCATCCTAAGCAGGCTTAATTCCCGTAATTCTTCAGACCGGCTTCGTTGCATTCGTGCAGGCCTTTCGTATGGGCAATATTCAGTGTCGCGACGACGCTGGCTTCTCCCTTCGCCGTACTCGCCGGCCATTCATGCTGAAGTCGAATACCTTCTTTGCGTGTTGTTCCTGGGGCTCGCTGCCATCTTCCACGAATTTACTGACGATAGTCGCGCGCCGTAACTTTGGTCGTTCTCTCGGCTTATTCTTTGGTCCTAATTTAATTTAAACTTGGTTTTGCGGGAGTCCACGCTTCTCACTCGAGACCTTTGCTGTCCACAATCCTTCTTCTCTCTTTCTCTCGTCTCCACTTATCCCGTGATTGCTTCTGGATGACAGCATCAACGTGATGCTTTCCCCTTACATCACTGGCACTTACATCTCTTAAGATCTTTTCACGTTGAAGATTACCAAATGATATGCTCGCCGGCCAATCGGTCACCGGAAGCTTTTCCTTGATCACGTTGATTGATTGAACATTTTTTTGTTGCCCATCTAGAGGGCGCCTCGGCTAAGAAATTATCTGTCGCCTGTATGTGTTTAAGATTAACATTGAAGTCAAATAAGTACTGCAACACTGATGCTTGCAGTTTTGACAATTTGGTTGCATTAACAACTTCGCTGCTGATTGATTGTCTGTGTAGATGATGGTTGCAGTCTGTCGCAAATAATTCTTCCATATCCTGGCCGCATGGGCTATAGCTAGAAGTTCTTTGTTGTAAGCAGATAGCTGCATTTCGTTATCTCTTAAACGCCGTGACTCGTAGGCTATAAGGAACAGTTTCGAGCCATGTTGCTGTGTAGCTACTGCTCTTATGGCTACCGACGAAGCATTGCACTTGACATGAAAGTGCTTGTTGGGGTCAAAAAATTTTAAGGATGGGAGGCTTAACAAACGTTTACTGCAGTTCTTGGAATGCCTGCTGTTGATGCTTCTCCTATAGAAAGGGCTCGTCCTTCCGTAATATTTGAAATAGAGATGCTGTAATGACAGAGTAATTTGGACCAAACGCTCTGTAAAATTGTGCTGTCCCTAAGAAGCCTCTGAGTTGTGAGAGATTGGAGAGCGTCGGCCAGTCCCTTATGGCTTTGGTGATCCTTTCTTCTCATGCTTTCTCGTGTTTATTGATGTTGAAGCCCAAATACTGCACTGATTGAACTCCAAGACCCATTTGCTCTTTCTTAGATAAAATCTGCTTTTTTTCAAGCGTTGGAGTACTTTGCGTGTTAGGTCGTTAAGCTGTTTCATTGAATGAGCGTAAATTTGGATGTTGTCAAAGTAGTAAATGACGCCTTTGTTTAAGATTACTTCCAAGACCTCATTCATGGCCTTTGAAAATGTGGCGGCAGCCCCCTTCAAGCCGAATAGTAATACCTTCTATTTAAATAGTCCAAAGCGGGTTTTAAAGGCAGATAAATAGGTGTCCCGCTCGTCCAGATGTATTTGGTTGTACGCCTGTAATATGTCAAGCTTGTTATAAAGCAAGGCCCCTTGCAACCTATCAATGAGAGATTCTTTTCTAGGTATCATGTATAGATTGTCCTTAGTCGGCTACGTTCGCTTCCTATCAATATTTCATAGAATGCGGGTGTCTAAAGTCCTCCCGTTCACTGATATCGTTGCTACCTACAAGTAGGGTTGAAGAAGAGAAAACATGCTGGAAAACGCATGATGTGGAAAAACGAGAAAATTGTTTGACTTTCAATAATCTATACACATGCATAGGGAGCCGTCTTTCTTTTTAACGAAGAGTACAGGCGAGGTGTAATAAGATGTAGAAGAAATAATCAAACCCTGACCTATTAAATCTTTTCTGCAACTCGTTTTTCTCGTCCTGCAATAGTGGATATAACCTGTAGTTGAATGCCATGGCAACCTGGTCTAATTCGGTGCTTGGGTGCTTCTTCTTGCCGGAAGTCTTGCCGATAGCCCTTCTCGGAAAAGATCCGCATATTTTGCAATAATATTTTTACAATTATTATTATCGGCTTTTACTTTATCGCCAGTGCTTGCTTTGATTAGTAAAAGAAACATATTATTGTAATCATTAGTGCAAATCAAATTGTTAACTTACTTGATATCAAGTAATTCAGTGACTCCTCATTCCATTGTGGAAGCCAACGGTTTCTGTCTTGGATCATGACACCACATCTCTTGTCTTTCCATTTGAAGAATGCATTAACTTTGTGTATCTATTGGATAGCCAGGATTATATGAAGGTTCTCTAGCGGTAAAAGATTTAAATTAATTTTATCACGATATTTGTTGCTGACAACTAATACTTGAAACGCCATACGCAATACTTCCTGTCTCTTTCCGTTGGCGTTTGTTACCATTTTACTAATACTGCTCTTTATGGTTTTTAGTTTGAGATCCCGTGCACACGCACTGCTAAGTAGTTTTCGAGTGTTCCCATGTCGATTAATGTTTTGTAGTCCGTATTCCTTATCTTCAACCGGATCACGCATAATTCCTTTTCTGGGTTATGAAAAATGGCGTTGCTTGGACTGCCCTTTTTCTCTTTTCTTTTTTGTTTGCTATGGCAATCTTTACTAACATGTCCTCGTTTTTTGCAACTGAAACACAATGTTCTTTCTGCCTTTTATTGTTTAATACTTGTTGAGTTCTTTCCGTATGGCTCCTAATTGGATCAGTTCTGGCTCATTGGCTGAAGGCCTCAAGTCGTAAGCTTTATACCACTTTTCCAAGTACAGTATTCCTTGTTCCACTGCCATGCAATCGTGAAGCTTGACTTTAGCCGCTAATTCCTTGGGGAGCTCCTGTATTAGGAAAAATAGTTTTTCTGATTCAGACGAATCAGTGAGGCCATTAATGAGTTCACGAAAACTAGTTATGTATGTTATTATGTCACTGTTCTTGAGTTTTAACTTTTGTATGTCCGTATGCCTGGAGAGTTGAGTCTGCCCTCTTGAGAAAGCTATTATAAGTTCTGCTTTAAAGTCTGTCCATGCCATATATTAATTGGTCATGCGGCTTAAGAACCAATCTTTCGCTGCTCCTTTAAGTTATCCTTGAATGAATCGGGCACACTCCTCTTCTCTTATTCCTTTTTTCTGGGTCATGAACACAAAATTATTTAAAAATTGAGCAGGGTCTTCATCTGCTCGTCCCTAGAACTTAGGCAGCTCCAGATAGTCTATTATTCTTTGGGTAGGCGAGACCACTAGTTGCCTCATGAATGCAGTCAACTCTGCTAACAAATTCTGCGCAGCCATAATCTTTTTTTTTCTTTTCCAAACGTTCTGTTCACTTGCACTGAGAGACATGACCATATTGGGCAGGAAGGGTGGGTAAACACACAAACGAGAGTTCTTCCGTCGCTGTCCGAACTATGCTACTCTTTTGGGAGGGCTGACAGCCAAAAAAAAAAAATACTGTCCAAGGTCCATCTGTCGGTTAACCAAGCTTGGCACCAAAACGTTCTGCTATTGTCACGTGGTAAAGCAGAGAGACAAGAGACAGAACTTAGATACGTTTAAATAAAGATGTAAATTTATTATGCTATAAAATTTACAGGTGGAAACATAAATGATTAGGTTAAAGTTCAATAGGTATGAAAATGAGCAGTTAAGCATAAAACTTACTTAATGACGGAACCTTCTCATCATGAATGTAACTGGGTAGGATCCGAAGCTTGTCGACTCGACGTCACTGCGGATTGATTTTATAAGTAGGATCCGCTCTCCTCTGGTCGTACAGGCTCTATGTAACCATACACTTCGAAGTGACACATTTTAAATTTGATAATATGCAGGTTGGTAGTAACAGAAGCACACACTCACATATCTCGCTGTGAATAAACACCTAAACTTCGGTTAAGTGAATTTTGAAGCACAAAAGAATGACCAGGCACTTACACTTAGCACTTAGCAATTCGATAGCACCTAAACGAAAAGAAGAGAGCTGAGAGACACAATGTACGAACACCAGCTGGCATCATATTCATTAACCAGTATAGTAGAGTGAGTTACACTACTCACGTATTACATATACTTAGAATTTCACTTTTGTCGAATTTCACAACAGCAACATTATGCAAAGCACTATCGCAACAGACACTGTAAGGGAATAACGTAGCACAAAATCAATTTGTTGCACTACACTGTTAAACTTTGTCAAAACACTACTGTAGAATCATATTACTGAAAGAAAGCACTTAACGTAATAAATTCACACACAAAACGAATAGCACTTGAGCCTACAAACTAACGTGATGAAAGCATCGCATACGCGATGGACTAAATTGAGATAATAGCAGTGGGCACCAATCAAATGTAGAAGTATGTGTTGACACACAACAAGTTTAATAAGACGGTCTGACTTGAGGAGGTCGTTCCGACAAACTGAATTGAAGATTAGAACTGTCGGAGACCAGAAATTTCAAATTTCGTCACCTTGTCAGACGAATTCACTAGAATTAGAAAGTCTCAAATATAAATAAATTCGTGCTGAGGTTGAGACTCGAAAGCAGAATTTAGTCAGAATAACTGACACACTTAAATGCAAAAGCCATATAAATCTAAAACAAACGCCCCTACTCTTCAACGAAAGACGTTGAAGCCATTTATAGACATAGCTGACAAATTATATGAGAGCAAATAAAGTTTTATGATAAACGAGTTGGCGTCGGAAAAGCAATACTACAAAAAGGAGTTCATGAGTCGTGGAGCTCGGGCATGGTTGCAAACTTGAAAAGAAATAATGATTAAATTTGCCTGAACATTTTTATGGAAGTGATAGTGTAACCTGCGGAAATATTCCCTCTGTTCCTCCTATACTGAACTCAGCGAAGGAGAATGGGAACACTCCCAGAAATTCGCTATGTTCCAACAGTTCAACAGACTCCTGCACAAATGACGTGTAAAATAATTCTCCTTGAGTGGGTAGCACTCTACAGAGGAGTACAGTCATAAACTGCAGGTTTATCCTGTTTATGAAGCGAGGAATATTATTGAAAAAGATTATCCTATCGTTTTCGCTGGTTTCACTATGGGTTATGTAATTCTCTACTACTGAAGTTGAGATCGCTTCGGCTTGACAGCATCAATGTGACGCTTTTCTCTTATGTCACCGGCGCTTACATCTCTTAATATCTTTTCACGCTGAAGATTACCACGTGACACCCAGCAAACCACGCCTCCCAAGACTCTACTGCCTCCCAAACAAACACAAGCCTGGCAATGCCATGGCTTCACGAACGCGTAGGTTAGCAGATTACCTTAATATCTTCTTTAAAAAACTCAAATTGCCCGGCTAGTCTTTCTCCATCAAAAATAGCTTGGACCTAACCAAAAAACTAGAATAAATCACCATCACACACCATCATATACTTGTCTCCTTTGATGTCACATCGATTTCCCAAGCATACCCATTGGCGGCACATTAAATATCCTAGAAGAATCTTGCACGATAATGACATTCCGCTGACAAAATTCAGGGATCTGGTGCTATTGAATAGACTTTGCTGCTTTAACAACTTTTTCCAATTTAATAACAGATTCTATAAAATGGAAAAAGGTACTCTCATGGGTAGCAGGTTAAGCCCTTTCTTAGCCAATTTCTTTCTCAACCATTTGGAAAATCTTCCTCGCACTAATTTCACTTACTTCCCCATTGATTGGTTTAGGTATGTTGACGACATTTTTACCATGTGTCATATTGACCATTCAGACCATTTAAAAGATTACCTCAACAACCTACATCCATCCATATCCTTCACATTAAAAATACAAAACAATAATAATACCCTTTCGTTCCTCGATCTACTTGTGCATAGAGAGGGGGGGAAGCTTAGTTTCAGTGTATATAGGAAACCAAACTATGTACCTGCATACATACATACATACATACATACATACATACATACATACCAACTTCAATCAATGCTTTGGTCATAAACTCGCAGCTTATAATCATATGATCCATCGAGCATTGAAGAATCCTATTACTCGAGAAAACGGAATATTGATCTCCTCCAGATTAAAGAGGCAGTGGCCGCCAACAGCTTCAAAAAAGAAACTGTGGATAAATTGATCAAGAAGGAGACTTTCAAATTGAAGATTACAGGTGCCACAACCCTCATGGAATTAGCCCAAGATAAGAAGAAATTCTTCTGCCTACCATACAACAGAAAAATAACATGAGGCCTAGAAAGAATTTTGGGCATGTAGAACCTTCAGGTGGCTTATAAAAGCAGCCACAGTCTGAGAAGACTGCTTGCCAATATCAAGGACAAAATCCAGACAACCGTAAAATCAGGAATATACGAGATTAAGTGTGGTGATTGTGACCTGAAATATATCGGCCAAAGCCGCAAAAGAGTGGAAACAAGAATAAAAGAACACACTGACTGCGCCAAGAACCATAGACCAGAGAAGTCACCATATGCTGAGCACACAGGACATGACATGAAAAAGGAAAACTTCAAAATCCTACATGTGGTGGATGATTTCAAGAAATGAAATTTTTTGGAGTTTCTTGAAATTCTAAAATGCGAAGACCAAAAACTAATGAATCACAACGCTGGACTGCTGGATTTATCACATTGGAAAAATCATCTTTCTCTTCTTAATCCCATTTCCGTTTTTTGCATAGCTCTCTTTTAAATTTGCCTTTCTAGCCAATCAGGACATGTCGTTCTTCTACTTGGTCAAGATTGGCTACCCTTTCTTATATATACTTGCACCCCTTCTTTGTTACCTTGATTCATACTGATGATGGCTACGTTCTAGCTGAAATGTACAGTATATATATGGTTATGTATTAAAAGCTCTTTATGTGGAAAAGTGATATCCTTCCCTTATCTGTACGCAAGCATCCACAGATCATAAGGTCAGTCAATGTTTATATATATTTATATAATATTATCTATTATCCTATATCATTTTGACTCATTGTCAAATCCGAAAAAGAGAAAATTAAAGAAAAACAAAGATCAGAAGGATTTGACAAGAAAAGAAAAGAGAAGAGAAGAAGCCGTCCCCTCGACTAGGAGTAGACCCGCCAAGAAAACGGAAGAACAGCGGGGAAAAGACCATTGGTGGATGAGAGAGGCAGAATCAAAAGATGATAGGCGGGCGTACTGCGCAGAATCGGCCCAGGATCCACTGAAGAGGAATAATAGGCGGAGAACGAAAAAGGACAGACAGAGAGCAAGTGATTGGCATCCGATGAAGGACCAACTGGAGGACAATAGGACCCATGAAGGCTATCGAGTGCGGACGAGAGGCAGCGACTACGGACCAAAGGCAAGAGACTGTGAGATTAAGAAATTCGATAAATCTTTACATGTTATCTCTAAGGCTAGTTCAAAGAAGTCCGCTGAAGCCAGCCACAAGCCCCACGTGCAGTAGGAAGAAATCCGCCACATCGAGCGTCATCGCCCCGAGGTCCCCGACGAGGTCCGAGTCATAAGCCGAGTACGCCACGCCTGAGGCACGACAACGATTGCCGACATCAAACATCTGAAGAAGTTCTCCGTCGAAAGGGAGGTCCGACCCGCCCGCATGCCAAAAGCTCTCAGGGTCGCAAACGCTCTCCATGGTTGACAAAAGACTTTCCATTGTATCCTGATGCTGATGTAGGGCGCCCACCGAATCAGCCCGATACTTCGAGAGCATTGCCCGTGATATCCCAAGGAGAAGACAGCGCAGTTGTTTACTTACCTGCCATTACTGAATCAGGAAGCAAGATTCCCGTCCGGACGACTGACACTGACGAGGATTTGGATTCAGCAAATCAATCCCTGCTTGTTTGCACAGACGCCTACAAAGACGACATGGCCAAAGCCAGGTACGAGTACGATTTTCTCTCGTAGAGGCTGGAGGCATCGGAGGTTGTTATCCCCATCCCAGTATAGCCGGCAGTAGCGTTGGGCGCCCACGCGATTGTCCGCGCTTGGACTTTGGAGCAGCTTCCTTTGGTAGTATCAATGCTGTGTCGTTAATATTGTGCCATTATGGTTTGGCTCTATTTGTTATTCTACTTGCCTGTATCGCAATTAGGCTAATCTATAGTTCTATTCCATACAGTCTTCTCCTCCTGGTCGACTTGCCCAGAGCGGTTGCCACCATCCGAGGTTGCGTTGTCGCAGGGGCCAGATCGCCACTCCGATTGGTCGGACACCATCTTGCAACGACTTGTTCGGAAGCCCCTCTTGCCAATCAACAACGCTGAACGTCCCGGAATTTACCAAACCTCGCTGGAAACGAATCCTTTACCTCCAGAAGAGGCAGCAAAGTGGACTGGACTAAATCATTTTATACTCACTTTATTATTCAGTTGTATTCTCTTGCAAGTTATCAAGAGCTTCATTGAATTATTTTATTAAATGATTCATTACAAATTCACCTCCTCGTCCTGCTGTGTTTATTTACTCAAAAATACTTGACAATCATGTTCAGTTCAAGAACTCTGGTTGTGTGCTGAAATTTTCCAATTCTTTAATTTCTACTCTTAAATTTGGACGTAATGGAATTTTGAAATTTCTTTCTATTTTATCTTTGGGGGGGGGGGCAGTCATAAGCAATTTCTCTCTACATCAAGCATGGCCTTTTATTCCATCAATAGATATTGGCATAGTAGTTGTCACCAATCCTTTTTTAGATATATTCTTTTAACCTAGACATCCTTTTTGGGATTCTTATATTTATCTCTTTTCAAGTCATGATAGCACTTTGACTTGTAAAAGTTCTCATGGTTTTATTCATGATTAAAAAAAGAAAGATTTTTGCTATTTGGTTGTATTGAGTGCCAGAAAAAACATGTTTAGATTAATGCGATTTCTGTACAAGGCCTTGTATTAAGGCATAGATATTGCCTTATTTCTCCAAATTTGTTGAATTCTTATGATTCATGTTTATGTCATGTGCTTAAAATGAGCTGCTTTGAACTGAATTTACAACTGAAGGGGCCCGAGAGATGACCATTTCGTAGGGGAGGTGTGAGGATGTAACCATTCTAAAATAAGGGAGGGAAGGATACCACTCAACGAGTCATCCAACGAGTCACGGTTTCAGCTGTATCGGGCTGATGGTCGTGTCCATGTCTGGCGCAGGCCACACGAAGACATGGACTCCGCTTGTCAGGTTGGGACAACTCAGGCAAGTGAAGCCCCCATACAAGTGTGGGGTGTTTTCTCGTGGCATGCAATGGGTCCATTGGTGCATCTGACATCCACTCTGCATGCTACTTCCTATGTCGATCTGCTTGGGGACCACCTGCACCCTTTCGTGAACTGTTTTTACCACGCGGGCGACGATATCTTCCAGATAAGCAAGATAATACGCTTCCACACACGGCCTATATGACACGGCAGCGGCTAGAGGAAAATGCTACCGACTTCACGACAATGATTTGGCCTCCACTTTCCCAAGATTGCAATCCCATTGAACATTTGTGGGACGTCATCGTTATGGAGTGCAGTGGAGGCAGCATGGCTTGCAGTGGTTGTCGATGTGTTCCAGAGACTCTTCCACGATGGGTCGCTGCCGTTATTCGGGGCAGAGGAGGCCCAACACGTTATTAGGCAGGTGTGCCATGACTTTTGGTAAGTGAGTGTATATTGCACACTTTGCCTTGGGTAGTTGGTCATCTATATATATAAAGTAGAATGTTTGCGGGTTTGTGGGTATGTTTCTTATACAAATCTACAGTTTCATTCAATATAAAGTCAATATGTTTTCATGTCAGCGTAAGGAGAAGTTTATACTGGTGTCCGATCCAAAAATAAAAGTTTGGAGAAAGCCCCTTATCGTTTTGTTTATTTTTGAGAGCAACTGAAATTCAACTCATTCTATCGGCGATATAGTTTTCAATTTTCACGATATTTGCTTGGGCTTTTTATACTGTAGTTTGTCAAGTTTTCTGTAAATGGCATTGCATTGGGTTGAAAATCTTGCGTGTTATAAATAAAAAACTTACGAAAACATTTCGACCTTTTTAAAGAAACCTTTATATGTCCATGAATATACGTGCTATTCTCGTACAAATGAACACAGACAAGTAAGACAAGCCTCTTAAGCATATGCTACAGGTACAATGCATTTCAAGCATTAGTTTTTACAGGGTGATTCCAAACATTATTTTTTTGGTTCACTTCTTTGCTGGTCCCCTATTTGCCTTGGGGAGAAAACCTTTGCCGAAATATATGAGGTGTAACATCCTTTTTAAACCCCTGAAATTTCACGATAATTCGTCAAGTATTTTTCTAGATATTCGACAAAACGTCTAAAATCGAAAGTGTCCGGTAATTAATGGCAATATGGTGTATGTAAATAAGGCAGTGTCTATTGAGGAGGCAAAGGAGTCACACATGTCTTCCTTGAGCTCCCTATCCAACGTCCAGATGACTGGCGAAATTTGTGTCTGAAAAGGAAAGAGAAAGAACGAGTATTGGTCAGAGAAACTCTGCAGCTAAAAGAGAAAAGGCTATACGGGCATTGGAAACATCTAAACAACAGAAGTTTCGAATAAAGCAAGACGGTATACGAGCTTCTACGTCAAAGCAAGAAAAAGTTGGGTTCAAAGCATTCAATGCTGTTCCTAGGTGGTGAAGATGAACACTGTTTTAATCTGAGGCAAGTCAAGAAGAGTTTAAATAAAGTCCCGGTATATTACCTAGTCGCTTCGCTCAGTGTTGTATTGATTGAGTTATTATTTAACCAATTTGGAGTTGAATTTAACTTCTTGAGATTGTTCTCTTTACTACGAGGGCGTTTTGAAAAGTATTGCTTCCATGGCTGTAACTTTTTTATTTGTTAACCGATTTTCAAAATTCTTTTTTTACCTGATATTTACGTTTGTCTTCTATGTAATGCACAATTCACTTTTTTACATAGTCCCCATTCCTTTCCAAGCATTGCGCCAATGCGTGACTAGTTGGGTGAACCAGTTGGAGAGGAATTCTGAGAGTGTTGTCGACACCAGGATTGAATGGAAGCTTTGGACTCTCCTCTGGAGTACGATAACGTCTGCCCGCACACGAGTAGCCACCCAAAGAGGTGTTGCAGCGCCTACAGTTCAAAGATGAAAGACCGATGTTCAAAGATGAAAGACTTTGCACCTTGCCACTTTCACAAAGAAGAAAGACCACCTTAAGGGACGGCGAGGTAAACGCTGAGTTGGTCTGACGGCGAGGTAAACGCTGCCATTCAATCCTGGTGTCGACAACGACTTCAGAATTCCTCTCCGACGGGTTCACCCAACTAGTCACGCGTTGGCGCAATGCGTGGAAAGGGATGGGGACTATGTCAAAAAGCAAATAGTGCATTACGTAGAGGATAAATGTAAGTATCACATACAAAATGAATTTTGAAAATCGGTTACTAAATAAAAAAGTTACAGCCATGGGAGCATTACTTTTCAAAGCGCCCTCGTACAAGTGTAGTTATCACGAGCAACGCCAACACCTAAAGATAAGGCCTGAATGCTGAAACGTCATTACATTATCACATCACCCAACACCTCCTAGAAAGAAAGCCAAACAACTGAAACGTCATATATTGTTACATCATCATGTTTCGACCATTGTTAACCGTATTTCTACCAATAAGGCGGCTTAAATTCGGTCGACTTATGATGATGTAACAATGTATGACGTTTCAGTTGTTTGGCTTTCTTTCTAGGAGGTGTTGCATCACCTCAGTAGAGAATTGTTAACCGTATTTCAACTAATAATAAACCTGAATTTTCCTTACTGAGGTGATGTAACAATGTAATGAAATTTCAGCGCCCAGACCTTGTCTTTAGGTGGTGTTGGCAATGCCAGGTCCTCTGCAAGTGAGATATATATTGTTGTTCCGTACATTTTATTAGTGAATTGCGTGTTGATCCATTATTAATACAAACTTTGCCATGGATTGTTGATCTCGAGATGCCTCTTAATATTATGCCATTCTATCATCATGGATATCGATTATTATCGATAACTAGCTGATATGCCCGGCATTGCTTGGGCTATTTTTTTATATTGAAATTTTGGAATATCTGAATTTGAATATGAATAAGAACACATGAAAAATCCTTAGTTATTAGCTCATTAGAGAAAGTACCTTCACTTTTTCACAAAAAGCTTGAACAGCTGCACGCCAAAGATATTGTATTCTCTTATTTGTTTTAGAATAATTTTTTACATTTCTCCAAAGATTTTAATAAAAAAAAAGAAATATTAATGATTTTTATTTATTTATTTATTTATTTATTATTTTTATAACTTTCTCCCTTAAAACGTGCATCATTGAGGCAAGCATCGTAACTACCGAAGCAACAAACAACAATGAAGCAACATTGTAACTTTCACTGTTTCCATCTTGGATTTTAGCAATCAGTATTTTTTTGTTTGTTGGGAACAATGAAGGTTACATTGTTGCTATGACTAAGATGGTCAGGTGACTTTTTGTGCCGAGGCAACACCACCTAGATAGAAGGCCTGCGCACAGAAACCTCATACATTGTTACATCACAATAAAGCGGCTATTTTTAATTGTATTTTTACCACGGTCTATAGATATTCATGGTCATCGAGCTCCATTGTTAAAATGAAGCTAAAGTTTCTAGCTCCCGGTAGGGCGGGAACTCCACTGAAAAGTGGCACTGCATGTACAATCGGCCTAACTGCGCCTGCAGCACCGCCCTATCAGAAGATAGAAACTTTACTTTCATATTCAGTTTCAATGAAGATCTCTATCGAGGTTGTGGTCGGCCTTAGTGCGTTCTATGTGGCGCGATCTGTTTTCCTTAGTTTCTCGAAACAATGGAAAATGGCCGAAGCTCGATAACCATGGATATCTATAGACCGTGATTTCTACCAATAATAAGCCCTAAATTTGGCCGTTTGATGATGATGTAACAATGTGTACAGTTTCTGTGCGCAGGCCTTCTGTCTAGGTGGTTTGGCCGATGCTGTCTTTTTCGTGGCGACGGCATATATTGCAATGTCGCTTGCAGTCCGCCTGCCCAGACATTGTTGACGCAACATACAACACGACCAGCCGATAGTTGTAGCAAACACGACGGATTGATTGTTCTGTGATGACCCCTTCTTCACTTTCTAATAAGTGAAGAACCTTTATCAGTGATGTATCGATTTCAATCACTGATAAATGATGGTGTTCATTCAAAAGAATCCTCAATATCTTATTGAGCTCTGGATCGTATAGTGAAATGAATTGAAATTTCTTTTTCTATCCCCCTTAACCTCTTGGAATAATCAGTTTGATCAATACCCTTATCAAAAGTATTATTATAAATGTCTTATACCACTTACCTGGTTTCTCAGCAGACTAATTAAGCATATCCGAGCCATAAAAGAATATCAATGGAAACCGATTCTCCCTCCCCTTAACCTAATATTCAGTGTTTAAGGTCATGATTGAACAGTCTAAAGAAACGAGCTAGGTAAATTATGTTTAATATTTCTTTATTTAGCTTGTAAAGCAAAAATTAAATGGCATATAAAAATTTCTCTATTAACGTTCAACGGTAAGTTAGTTTGTTAGTATTATTTTTATCGATCAGCTATTAGAATAATTGGGTAATAAAAGGGTAATATAAGAAAAAATTAATATATTCCAAAGTTACAACTTTTAACACCTTAAGTTAAATAGCTAATTGTTTTAAAAATTAGGCAGTTTTCCTTAGTGATCTTTTAGTCAAATTAAATAGTCTTATTTAAAAGCGCACGTGTTCGAGGAGAGTACTCAACCTGTGGTTATTAAACGTAGCACAAAAAATGAATTTTAAACACTTAGGTAGCATGGTTGACAGCTTTATAAATTTCAGCATTTATCTGTGATGACTCGGTGTCGTGTCTCGTCTTTTCGCACTGAGGGTCTTTTCGCCAACAGCATGTACACAATATCTTGTAGTTTTTTGCCTGATTACCTTCCACCGACTCGTGGTCGCTTGCAGGCCGCTTGACCAGGATTCCTAACGCCCTTGTGGCCGGTTCGCTACTCCAACCCGCAGCTCGCTCCGCTGCTTCCCGGAGACGCACTGCCCCTTGCCGATGCCGTATCTACAATACTCACGCCTCGATCGCCACTTGGTTCCTGCAATTGTTACTGTTTGCTCGCTGATTCATTCTTCTCAAGGATTGCCAGACAAGAAGTTGTCCAGCTTTCCTCACCTAGTCGTGATGGGCTGGATTTTTTTAAGAGCACACATAAGTCCGTTATCATGTTCTGTCCCTCTCCGAGTCTAGTTCACCCCACATAACAGAGTCTGCATACTTGATTTCATATGATGCTCGCTCTGGCATTAATTTTCTTTTCTGTATCTATCCTTTTTGCCTAGTTTAGTGAGCATTATTTGTACAACCCCTGGCAAAAAGTATTCGATCACCGCAGGTTATAATAATAAAGACAATGTTTTTGACTTAATAGACATCAGAAGTATTGTTTTTATTTAGTCAAATGTATTCATGAATAAATATAGGTCTTAATGGTTAATTTAAGCCCCAGCAGAAACAAATTGTCTTAAAAATAAAAATTAAAAAAAATCAACATTGCAACATTTTGAGTATCCTGGAAAAAAGTATTCGATCATTGCTTAAAACCGGTAGATATTAGAGAAAAATTCGATGATTCCATTTTTATTTTAAAGGGGAGTGAACAGTAAGATTCTTTAGTAATTAATTCCAAAATTTATTTTCACGTGAATTTTTTCATGATGACAGTGGCCCCCAAAAAAGAGCTAAGTATTGATTTGAAAAAGCAAATCATATCTCTCTTAAATAAGGGGAAATCCCAACGTTATGTAGCCTCTGTGATTGGATGTGCCCAGAGTACAGTTAGCTACATTAACAAGATTATGTAAAAAGGGTTTTATCAAACCAAGCTTCTATAATGCTTTATTTAGTGGCAACAATAAAGCTTAATTTTGCAACAATAAACAATAGATACATTTACCTCTCGCCATAACGAAATGTCCAATTGTTACAACAATCAATTCGTAGTAATGAGTTAGTACCATTAGAACACGAACCAATGAACCGATTTGAAAATTTTTTTCTTTATCATAAATTGTCATCAATTCTGCATAGGTGTGTCAAATTGCAGCTCCCTAGCTTGTCGGAAAGTTGGTTTAATATTGATTACAAGATTTGACCTAAACAAACTAAGCAAAGTTATAAAAAGCTTTTAAAAAGAAATATGATGAAGACAGCACCGTGGAAAATAGACGAAGATCAGGAAGACCCCTGAAAACGACTAAGAGACAAGATCGAAACTTGAGACAACTGGTCAACAAAATGAGAAAATCCACATCAAAACAGCTGAACAACGAGTGGAAGAAATCGCGTGTCCAAGTTAGTGATCGCACTGTAAGAAATCGCCTTCACGACATGGGCTACAGTTTTCGTAAAGCCAAAACCAAGCCACACCTTTCCGCAAAACAAGTGAAAGCAAGGGTGCAATGGGCAAAAGAGCACAAGAATTGGACAGTTGACCAATGGGAACAAATTGTTTTCTCAGACGAATCCAGAATATGCATTGGAAGTGGTGATGACAATGGAAGATTTGTTTGGCGTCGTGAACAAAAAAAAAATTCTCCCAAGGCCTTATGATATGGGGCTGTATGACATCAAAAGGACCAGGCGAAATGTGCGTCGTGAAAAGTACAGTTAATGCTGAAGTGTATGAAGAAATTTTAGACCGATTTTTGATACCAACGCTTGAGAAATATTTTGAAGATGAGGATGCTGTGATCTTTCAAGATGACAATGCTTCGTGTCATAAAGCGAAGACTGTCGCAACATTTCTTCGAAATAGAAATATTTTGCGAATGGAATGGCCTGCCAACTCACCAGATCACAATCCCATTGAGAATCTTTGGGCAACGTTAAAAAAAAAGTCAATAGGAAACAACCAACCAACAAAGATGAACTGGCAGAAGCGATAAAAAAATCATGGGCTGAAATCACCTCTGACCGTTGTACAAAACTTGTGACATCAATGCCACAACGTATCATGGCTGTAATTAAGGCCAAAGACCGGCAAACCAAATATTAAATAAATACAATGTACTTAAAACGCCTTGATCGAATACTTTTTTCCAGGATACTCAGTGATCGAAAACTTTTTTCCAAGCTAGGATTGCAGTGTTGTTTTTTTTTAATTTTTATTTTTTGAACAAAATTTTTTTTCGGAGGCTTAAATTAACAATTAGGACTTATATTTATCCATGATTACATTTGACTGAATAAAAATAATACCTTTGATGTTTATTAAGTTGAAAACAGTGTCTTTATTAGTATAGTCTGCGTTGATCGAATACTTTTTGCCAGGGGTTGTATAGCTAAATGTCATTACACTAAAGCATAACAAATCCACGAGACCATACTCATGCCTCTTCCGCCGCTCTAGACGTTTCTGCTTGTCTGCCTCTACTGCTCTCAGGTACTGCTCTCACATCTCTGCTACTATTTTC
>JAHWFO010109104.1:46526-58236 GCA_023313115.1 Rhysida immarginata
CCATCATTCTGACAATTGCGGAGTCTCCTCCGTAACTATGATTTGCTCATCATGTAATTTACCGAAAAAATCACTGACCAAACTTCCAGAAGGCCAACTACTGAATTGAAAAATCCAATCACAGTCCTCACACAGGACCGACAGAAATAAAATATATAAATAAAATGTATAAAATAAAAATTTTAAATCACACACTTTTACTTTAAAAAGTGCAGTAAAAAGTAAAAAATGTAATTAAGAAAAAAAGGTAAAAATGTGGTGGCGCATTTAAAATTAAATTTTAAAAAGAAAATACTTCATAATAAAATAAACGCGCCACCACAATTTTACTTTTTTTCTTAATTACATTTTTTTTTACTTTTTACTGCACTTTTTAAGGTAAAAGTGTGTGCTTTGAAATTTTTATTTTATACATTTTATTTTATTCTTTTTAGTCTTTATTTAAAAAAATAAGCGTTTATATGATAACTACAAAACCAAAAAAAAAACAACCTTGGAAGCCTTTTTCAGCAAAGATTTTACAACAATACATTATGCTGGCTAATCATAAACTTTCCTAGCATTGATGATCAAATTATTAATTTGAAATTAACAACAATTACATACGACAATTAACAACGATAACAATACACAACAATACAGGCACTCGTTACGTCATGATTGCACTGTATACATATTAAACTTAAATATTAAATAACTTACGAATAAATGCAAGACTAGTGAAACTAAAGACTGAAACATGCATTGTCCATGATAAGACGCCGCTGGGAAAAGTTTCAGAGTTGTAGGTAGTCAGGAAGCAAAATATTGATTACAAAATTTGCGCACAAACACACAAACAAGTGAAGTTCAATAAAAGTGCGTAATAAAAAGGTAAAAGTGTGGTGGCGCGTTTATTTTATAATGTAGTATTTTCTTTTTAAATTTTAATATTAAACGCGCCACCACACTTTTACCTTTTTTTAAAATTAGATTTTTTTATTTTTACTGCATTTTTTAAGGTGAAAGTATTTGCTTTAAAATTTTTATTTTATATATTTTATTTTATTCATTTTAGTCTTTATTTAAAAAATAAGCTTTTTTATGATAACTACAAAACCAAAAAAACCTTCAGAGTCTGCGTTTGATCTCGGGAAAGCGTTTACAATACATTACGCTGGCTAATCATAAACAATGTTCACCACAATCAACAACTTTGCTAGCATTGATGATCAAATTAACAACAATTACATAAGACAATTAACAACGTTAACAATAAACAACAATACAGGCAGTCGTTACGTCATGATTTCACTGTATACATATTTAATATTAAATAACTTCCGAATAAATGAAAGACTAGTGAAACTACGATTGAAACATGCATTGTCATCGATAAGATGCCGTTGAGGAAAGTTGCAGAGCTGTAGATAGTCAGAAAGTGGGCAAAATATTGATTACAAAATTTGCGCACAAATACACAAACAAGTGAAGTTCAATAAAAGTGTGTAAATAAAAATATTGATTACAAAATTTGCGAACAAACACACACAAACAAGTGAAGTTCAATAAAAGTGTGTAAATAAAAAAAGAGGAATAAGTGCTATATTTTGTCTTTAATTTACAAATTTTAATATTTTATTTTCTTCTAATATCGAATTCACATGATGTTCCACTTCTGTCACATTTAATCCAGCGTTTAATCTTGATATAAAAATATTTTTCGTTTTCTTCTTGGAGCTGCACTCATGGTTTAACAGTAGAGGAAGAGCCAGAAGCATCTCCAATAATGATCCTCTTCTTTTGTTTCATAAGAGTTAAATTATTCTGAGAATCTATTAAACCTTGCTCCGATAACCTCTTATCGTCCTCTGACGAGATCATATTGAAGCTAAGCTTATTTACTGGCTCAACATTTGATTTTCCTCTAACGTCTGTTATTGCATTTCGATCGGTTAATTTTATCGTGTACAAATCAATCGTGTGATTTTTTTTGTTTTATCTATTTTATTTTGAAGCATACGGTTTTGATTCATTAGTTTTTAATTAGCTGTTAATAAGCTATTCACAGAGCCAATCAAGTTCCTAATAGCGGAAATCAAAGATGGATGCCCCGATCCGAAAGACTGATTCAATAAATCTTCGCAGTTTAATGAACTCATAGAAAAAATAAAACTGCGTCAGAGCAGTTCGCACCCCTCGAATTCACTAATGACTCCTGAGTACCATTACGAACGTGAAGAATAAAATTTACAAAACCATCCGTCTTTAATCATCAATATCATCGGGCTTACCTCCGACACAACTTACATGAAAGAGACGGCTGCATCCATCGTTCGAACAACGAATTTTAGGCTGCCGACCTATAAAAATACATACATACATAGTTTTTAATACATACTGCACAGCTACCTGCCAAGGCCTCCTAGATAATAAGGCCCGGACACTATGAGTTGATGACTTCACAAAAGGAGGGAAGGAGGGCAGCGAGAAAACAATACAAGGAGGAAAAAGAGCTCGTTAGCAAATTAAAGGAAAAAGTCGATAGACATTTTTGAGTTTTTCTATTGTTTTTAAAAATATTGTAGGTTTTTAATAATATTTAAATTATTACATTTAATAAATATATGTTTGATTTGTAGTTGTTTTTAATTCTAGTTCAAGTATTAAGCAGTACAAATGTAGTAGACAAATGTTTCGCCTGTGAGAGCATCCTGATCTAGTTCTTAATGCTTTAAATGTTTAAAAAAGCTACAAAGAGTATAGGCTAACTCCAAATTTGGCTTATGATTAAGTGTGTGTGAACATTTGTTTTATTTATAAATGTTAGTAGTATGCAAATAGCAGATAAATCATTCAACATACTTATAGTTAGGCCTACTTCACTGGATCTAATGCGTCGATGTTTATTCAGTTTTAATTTAACTACAATGTGTTTTAAGTGAATGCGATTGTAATTTCTTTTATTCTGGATCTTCTAAAATGTTATTCGAACTTTCAGAATTAACAATTTATTTAATTAAATGATTTCCATCAAATGTGAGTGTCGCTATCGCTTGAACATGATGTAAGCATGAAGGATCGTTATAAACGCCGTCAGTGACTTAGATGAACAGAAATAAAATAAATTTGTACGCCTACTTGAAAAATATATTAGCAACCCATACTTCATTTACACTATGTTGTGAAGAATTATATTTTAAATGGTTCATGCTGAATAATAAGATGATTTCCATCCGCATGTAAGCTCAGTATAAAAATCGAGTTTCCATCCTGCATCCTTTCCCTCCTTTGATCACATGACCATTCCCATCATGCTCGAGCTGTCCGGGCCTTCTTATCTAGGAGGCCTTGTACCTGCGTTACCTTGTTTTCGTTTGCCCTGTTTTCCATTGTCTTGCTTTCCATTCTTCTTAGTTATATTTACGGAGAGCAGAGGAGGAGGTCCTTAGAGCACTAGATGTAGAGGTGCTCTAGAGGTCCTGCTCTTCCTGCGACCCCTAGAGAATTTCCTTTTCTGGATATTACTATACAAAGATATATATAATAACAAGAGCACATAAGAATTCCTTATGTGTTCTTGATAATAATATTCCAATACAAACAACTTTAGATATTATAAAACAAAACCTTAGAATTTGAAAAGGTTATTTGTATATTAAATATTATTAACATGTGCATAGGTAATAGTCAATTTAGATTTAATGAAAAATTATATAAACAATACAATGGTTTGCCAATGGGAAACCCATTATCTCCGGTTCTGTCAGACATTTCTTATATACTAAAACTCTTGCGTGTATTTATTTATTTATCTGTAATTCTATCTCCTCCTAGACGGTTTGAGCTAGCGACTTGAAATTTTCAGGGCAGGCTTTTCAATAAAGGACCTGCTCTATCGCCTAAAATCAGCCCCCTTAGACCCCCCCCCCCCCACTTTCTGGGGTTTTCATTTAAAATTATCTGCTTTTGCTTTGTAATTCCCCTCAACAGATGGCGCGGACGGGCGAAGCCGCGGTAACAACTAGTTTCTAAATAATTGGGAAAAAGAAATAATTAATAATTCACCGTTTTCTAAAAAAATTAAATGCTGGATACGCTATATGGACGACATTCTAGTAATTCTAATGATCGCATTTCTTATCTATCTCTAAATTCAGGTTTAGAATTTCATGTTAATTCCTTAAAAAATGGTATGATAAATTTCCTGGATTTGATAATTTTTAAATATTATAATAGTTTTCTGTTCGATATTTTCGAGAAAAAACCACAAGGGAATAACCTTCCCCACAATCATTCAAGAATTCCCATTACTTATAAAATCAATACATTAACTAACTTTATAGAAATAACTAAAAAGCTTTGCTCGTCTAATTTTCTTCCCGGATATATTAGAAAGCTAACAAAAAAAATGAAATATAATAAATATCCTTCCAGGATAATTAATAAAGTGTTATTTATATGTTTTCAAAATAAACAAAAAATTATCAACAATTACTCCATGTTTAAAAAAAGCGTTGCCGTTGTGTTTGATACTTTATTTTAAAAAAAATCAAAAATGTTTTAAAGGATAGAGTATTCAATTGGTACCCAAAATTAATAGTACTATTAAGAAAAGAGTTGTTAATATGCATAACTTTAAAGTGATCCTTTAGTCAAAGAAACTTTTTTGATATTTTATACATCTAAGTCTAAAAACATTAGTCCGCGTGGAAAAAATTCGATATCTAAATTTATTTAATAATAAACAACGTTTCTAGACGAAAAATTATAGCCTGTGTTCCTTTGCGAATTCGGGGGAAAATGGCAGCCACCATGAGCTATAATTTTTTGTCTAAAAATATGCTGTTTATTAATAAATAAAGGTAGATATTAAATTTTCTCCACGCGGACTAGTGTTTTTAGACTTAGATGTATAAAATATCAAAAAAATTTTTTTGACTAAACGTTCACTTTAATAAAGAAATTAAATCCTTGGATGATAGTGGGTATAGGGAATTAAAAGAATTGTACAAAGAAGATATAAATTTTCAAAATTTGGTGAATACGAGTAATGTGGTTTATGAAATTGCATGTGATAATTGTGAAGTTAATTATGTAGGACAGACGGGTCACCCTCTCATCTCCCGTTTGGAGGAGCATGAGAGAGCGATTCGTTTGAACCATTTAGATAATGCTGTCGCTAGACACTGCTTTGCTACTGGTTACAAATTGAAATGGTGTGGAATTAGAATTTTGGCCAGAGAAAAAGAATTAAAGAAAAGATTAATAAAAGAAGTGTTTTTTATTAATAAAGCAGAAAACACTCTAGCGGCAGCATCACATGATTTAAGCAACAAATGGATGATCATATGATTTTCACTTCCCTTTCCGTGTCTTGGATTTTATTTATTGTTTAGTTTTTTAGTTCTTTATTTTTTGTATCATGTCCCTTGTACTTCTGATGATGAGCGCTGTGCGCTCGAAAACTTTAAAGCAAATGAAACTATTGCAAGAAAATTTTTAAAGTTATTAATCTACTTATAAAATTGGCTTCAGTTTTTGGACATTTTCAAAATTCAAAAGTATATCATATTTCATCTTCATAATTGTTTATAATTGCCTTTAATCCCTTCAAAATTATAAATTGTGCAACATTTAATTTATGAATCTGAGGACTGATTTTGAATACATCGTTTTTTGCATCGAAGAAATGCCTATTGCGGCTATAGAATTTTACAACAGCGATTAGATTTTGTCATCTTCCCCAACTATTTTAAGTAAACTACTCCCAATGAACATCTCTTTTAGCAGTTAAGTGTTAAAAAATGATTTAACTTTTATATGATGTGGGTTATTAATTACAGGGAGATAATATATGTAAAGAATTTTGGTAAAATATAAATATGGAAATCTTCTTAGTATCTGAAATGCAAATTAAATGTTTTTTATATAATATTTTAATTTTTTATTTTCTTAGTTTTAAAATTTTTAATTGGGAAATTAATTAAATTGTAAAGTATTGTTATCCCCACAATATATTATAGAAATAATAATAATCGATTTAAACTCTTTTCCATATACCTAAGCCATTAGATGTCAAAAACTGCAGCGCCCTTATTATGGTGAAATCTACCCCTATGATTGCAATAATGCCGTCGATACTAAATGCTCGTTTTCCTGCAAGGACCCTTTTTGTCCTTACGACGGTAATGTGCCGAACTGCGCAGAAACCATGTCACGAAAGCAACTCGGCGAACGTATCTGTAAGAAGGATGGAAAATGGAGTGGCCGAGAATTTCATTGTGATCGTAAGTTATATGACTCAGTTTATTTTTCTGAAATTAAAATGGCATTTTAATTTATTTCTTACTTATATTTAGTTGCCAAATGTCCGAAGATCCCTAATCCTGCATATGGTCACTATATGTGTTCTAACGACATATACGATGAACCTTCAGGTTTTAAAGCTTTCTGCGAACTGACTTGTAAGGACGGCTATCGTATTTCTGGTGGTTCAGGACGTTTACAATGTCTTAAAAACGGCACTTGGAGGGGAATTCCAGCGTCTTGTAAACGTAAGTAAAGCCTTTTAAAAAATGAAAAAAGATTCTTTCTTTTTGGTCAACCTCTACCTCAATTACTTGGAAAATACACTGAGTAGCCAGTTTATTATGAACAACCCCCTAATACTGTGTTGCAACCACCCCTAGCAGTTATAACAGCACGAATTCGCCGTGGCATGGATTCAGTTAGTCGCTTGAAGCATTATTCCGTGATGTTTGTCCATGCGGATGCAACAGTAGCTCCCAGTTGATGCTTATTGGATGATGCTGGGATCCATGCCTCGAATATCCCAAAGATGTTCGACTGGGTTCAAATTCGGGGACTGTGGTGGCCAGAGGAGTAATTTGAATCCATTATCGTGCTCCTGGAACCTTTCCATGACGATACGAGCCTTGTGACACGGAGCACTGTTCAGCTAGAGTGTATTTTCCAGCCATGAAGGGATGAACGTGGTCGGCTACAATATTCAGGTAGCCCTGACCATTTAGGCGTTGTTCTACAGTTATCAGTGGACAAAAAGTATGCCAGGAAAACATTCACCAGACCATTATAGAGCCTCCACCGGCCTGAACAATGGAAACCAGACAGGAGAGGACCATCGCTTCGTGCTGGTGTTTCCAAATTCTGCGTCGGCCATTTGCATGGTGCAATAGGAAACGGGATTCATCCGACCAGCAGACCTTCTTCCAGTCGTCGACGGTCCAGTGTTGGTGATCACGGGCAAATTGGAGACGTTTTTTGCGGTTTTGGGTGGAGATCAAAGGTAGCCGGACTGGCCGTCGGCTGTTGTAGTCCATCCTTGCCAACGGGGTGTAGTGCTTTCAGAGATGTTACTCTTCGGTCCGGTGTTGTACTCCACGGTTAGTTGACGAATCCTGACGTTTCTATTTGCACGAAAAAGCATTCCCATCCTACGCTCACCCCTTGGATCGACGAATCGTTTACGACCACAGGCTTGTCTCTGCTTGGTAGTTTTCTGGTTGTTTAACCAGTCCTGGGAAACCCTTTACATGATTGTTCGGAAAAAGCCTAGAAGACGAGCTGTTCCGTTAATAGTCTCCGTTTTGCCGGGCACCAACTATTATCCCGCGCTCGAAGTCGCTCAGATCCTGTTTTTCCCGGTGGTGACTGTCAAACCACTTGTAGTTGACAGTTGTTTTCGCATTATACAGGATGATTCTAAAAGGTCGTGCCAAAATGAAAAGACAGGTAGAGGGTGAAATTCTGAGCAAAAAAGTCTAGTCGCGTTTTTCGAACTGAGGCTCCGTTAAAAAGTTATAGCGATTTAAAGTTCGGTATCGGTAAGGAATACCAAGATAGATTTCCGGAAGTGACGTCACGAAACTTTAAAGCGCTATAACTTTTTAACGGAGCCTCAGTTCGAAAAACGCGACAAGACTTTTTTGCTCAGAATTTCACCCTCTACCTGTCTTTTCATTTTGGCACGACCTTTTAGAATCTCCCTGGTCGATACCGATACCGATATTCCTTACCAATACCGAACTTTTAAAGCGCTATAACTTTTTAACGGAGCCTCAGATCGAAAAACGCGACTAGACTTCTTTGCTCAGAATTTCACCCTCTACCTGCCTTTCATTTTGGCACGACTTTTTAGAATCACCCTGTATTGGTATCGACTGTCGTGTGATCAACTCGTACGTAGTAATTGCTATGCCAACGGATTTCCATGGTCATGGGTGTTCCTAATAAACAGCCCACTCAGTATAACGTCTTGTGTACATTAATTACCCTTTCCTACTAGGTGGCATAGATAAGTCGACGATATTTTCTCAATTGTGAATACCAGTCACGATTTAAAACAGTTTTGTGACCAGGTTAATGCTCTATCACCCTCGTAGAAATTCACGTACGAGAAAAATACTGGATAATTCATTATCGTTCTTGGATCTGCGTATCATGAGAGAGGAGACTAAACTTAATTATGAGGTTTACAGAAAGAACTACATTCTAGATTTTATCTATGCGAAATCTAACCATCTAACCATCTAATCACAAAATACCGAAGTATAACCAGCTTGTTCACTGAGCTGTTAAAGTCACTCCAAAAAGAAGCAAGGGAGAAGAGATCTAACTTCATCAGGCAAGATGCGGAAACAAGTTGTTTCAATGATAAGTGCATTGACAAACCTATCAGTGATAAGTGCATTGACAAACCTATCAATAAGCACAGATGGAATCTAAAACTTAAGGAACTGACAACCCTCCAGAAGAATGCGAACAAAAGAAACGATACATAGGCCAGCCATATAACAGATAACTTTTTAAAAGCCTTGGAGGAATAAGTAAAGAATATGTTCTGATAATTGCTCGCAGAAGCAATCGTACCATCAAAAAAGTTTCTAGGATCTGCTAAAGACAAGATCCCATCCCTGCATAGATCAAGGATCTAAGAACTTAAGTGTGGGACTTGCCAACTTAAATATGTAGGAAAATCTGGGAGAGAAATTGAAACCAGGATTCAAGAACATTTCAACTATGTCAAATAATAATCCCGATATGTTAGACTATGCCCAACACATCCTGACAAGCGAATAAAGGTAATTTCAAGATTCTCCATACAGTGGAGGATTATAGAAGCCTTAAAATTATGGAATCCTGGGTAATTTCTAAACACCCCCCGGACGACCTTATGAATCAAGATAGAGGTCCTATATATTTATCCGATTGGACGTCTGCTTAATTGTATCAGATCTTAACTTTCTTCTTTTGTTTGCAACCAATCAAATATTCCCTATCTCTAATTGATCCACCATTTTTTGTTTATCTTATCTTAAACCAATCTTCTGGTTGTAACCAATCAAACCATTTACTTCGCTTGCTTCTCTAATTGGCAATTTACATGTATATTGATACTGGGTGTTTACGAACTCTGTGTACAGGGTGTTGCAGATAACTACAGGGCAGTATAACGGAAAGCCTACCCGCTCGATTGCAGGGGCCGGCTCGACATCAAATGATAATTGGGTATTTTTATCAAAAACATGACAGTTTTGATGTTCACTCCCTTCCCCGACTGGGGAAACTGCTGGCTGCTGCAGACCACCTTCATCTCCCTCCATTCTGCCAATCGACCGAGCCCGCCCCTGCAATCGAGCGGGTAGGCTTCCCGTTATACTGCCCTGTAGTTATCTGCAACACCCTGTATAAACATGTATGACCTTGAAAAAACATATGACCATATGACAGAGTTCCTCAGGAGAAGATGTGAAAACGTTGCAGAAATATGAAGTGGCTGTCCATTTACTGGTTGCTATCATGTCTCTGTACGAAAGCTCTAAGATGTAGTCCGGATAAATGGTATTAAGTCAAGACCGTTCACTGTGAGTATAAGTTCACAATCATTATCTTATGGACTGGATAGACAGGGGAAGCCAAGGCGATGAGGTATTGGTGTAGGTAACTGCTTGGTGGAGAGGTTGCTATTTGCTCAAGTCCTTATTCTTCTTGAGTCTTCTTGCACTAACCTTCCGCATGCACTAATCGGTTTGGAGCCAAGTGTGAAGACGCCGGTATGAAATTCTGTGTGGCTAAAACTGAGATTCTGGTCTTTTCAAGACAGCTTGCTCAGTGCGCTCTCCATGTTAGGTGAGTCACATTGAGACACGTGGAGAAGTTCAAGTATCTTGAGACTGCATTCACGAGTGAGGACAGAGAATTGGATGCTCGGATCGGTGCAGCAAGCTGAGTCAGGCATGATCCAAGGCACGGTAGTAGAATAGAAGGTAAGGAATCCCCCATTTGGTTGTCTGGCAAAAACAGTTCACTAGTGCAAATTTTTGTCACCACGCGCGCCACAATGTTATAGTGCGAAGTGCGTTAATTTTATAGAGTAGAATAGAATAGATGAGAATGAATAACCAACATTTACCTTCCAAGATTTTTTAAAGTTAGTTTAAAAAACTAAATTTTTGAAAGTTAGTTTCATTTTAATCCAATGAAAGAATTAAAAACTAAATTAGATGGATTACCTAATCACACAGACTGGGAATGTGATGATATTTTTGTGCATCAAGACAACATAGAAAATCTTGATACAAGTATTGATATGGTCAGTTGTGTAATTTATTATGTTTGTAGAAACCTAAGCAGGCATATGATAGATTTTGCTGCTTATTTGATGCTGAACAACTATCGATTTAGTAGATACGATTTGCATATGTCCTAATTTACATACTGACAACACTAAGTTCTACCATGAGAAAGAGCAGCCTCAACTTCCTATTTAACCCCTTAATGGAAGATTCAGCATAACTTTTTTCTTCGCCAGAGAGGGGGGGGGGGGGGGGGGGATACAGACTTTTGACTCATCCTGTACACTAGGAGTTGTTGAAAAATATACGTGTCCAGAAATAACGGAAGTGATTGTGTTTCCAATGAAATCCGGCAGGTGTCTCCACATGTTGCGTTTTCTCTCAAACAACGATAGGTTCATGAAATCGTCAACAGAAGTCGCTGTCCTCAATTGAGTTTCTCTATATAAGTACTCCCGGTTGGAGAAAGAAAAAAAAAGCGACAATAGGAGGTAGTATTCGCCTTTGAACTTACAACGGCATTAAACAAATATTGGAAACTTTTCCAGCTATAAATAACTGGAAATATAATAATAGTTTATCCCTCCACTGTTATAACTGTTCATCTCTCCAGTGAAGGATTTCAGTTTTTGCACAATATGTAGAAAAGTAGCTTATACGATCGGTTTGTTCAGACGTTCAATAGTCTGCCAGTGGACACAATTCCAACAACGCATTGCCTTGGAACGGGGAGCATGGGTATAGTGAATTGCCGGAAGAGACGAATCAGCCTTGCATTGGGGAAAACGCGTGCCGAGTGCTTCGTTTCGGCTCTGCGTGTCTTCTAAATGTTGTTGAGATGGTGCGCGTGCAGGATGCACATGATTGGCGATTATAGAAAGGGGAATTTCTTTATTCGTAGGGAGCTTATAATTTATTACGATAACTTGAAATCGAATGAACGTTTTCCCACTCTGTTTTCACCAGTCCATTAATATGGGACAGAGCACAAACAATTTTGAAGGTGAGATAGCTGCAATAGATACAATAGCACGTGCTCTATTGGGATTACTATGATACCCCCTTTAAAAATTTCCAATGACCAGATATGGCATGTAATATATCTAACAACTCGTAACGACGTATCATGAACG
>JAHWFO010109104.1:88236-123039 GCA_023313115.1 Rhysida immarginata
AGACACAGGTTAACAAGTCTTTAATCGTTACTAAAATTAGTTACATGACTAAAATTATTTTTAGTAACGATTAAAGACTTGTTAACCTGTGTCTTCGTGTCTAATTTCGTGTACGAATATTGCATAGACCGCCATTCCATGCTGGTGGTGACCTTTTGAACGAATTTTTTTTGGTGGGTATGAACTTCCCATGCCCTCTTGTATAATATTACCAAGTATTATAGCTTTTGGTCCAGTAGTTATTTTTTTATGGCCATGTCAAAATGTAACTTTAATTATAAAGACCCTGTAGTTTGAGGAACATTTTCCCGACTAGTTACAAATTCTTTTAATTTAGAAAAACATTCATTTGTTTCTTTCGTGGTAATGTGTGGCTTCATTTTGTATATCTATCTCTTCCTCATCATCTTCTTCCTGTTGGAGTGCATTGGACACAGTTGCAATAATAACAGCAGCATCAGTGACTTCACTGCACATAAGTACGTCCTGATCGACAGCTTCATCAGTGTGTCCAGCTTCTTGAATTGATTTCCATAAAGATTGTGTTTCAGGATAACTCAGAAAATTATCATTGTCTAATACAGCATGGTTCAAAAATCCAGAATCATTGTCTATCTGCGCAATGATTCAAAAATCCAGCTTTTTTCCAACAGTTTGATACTGTTTCTTTCTTCACTAAGTACCAGGATGCAGCAATCAAATCAATAGTCTGCTTCACGTCAATTAAAGGCAACAACACATCAAAAGGAATGCTCATTAGAAGTTGTTGTAGTAATCAACTTCTATACACCATCTTAACATCACGGATGATACCCAAATCTAGTGGCTGCAAAACTGCTGTACAATTCGGTGGAAAAAACTCAACACAAACGTTTCTTAATTCTGTTGGTGCATTGTGAGCGGAGCAATTGTCGACTAACAGCAAGATTTTGCGATTTCCACTTTTCATTTTTGCATCAAGTTTATTAAGCCATTCAGCATAACTGTCCTGAGTCATCCATGGACGTTTATTCCCACGATATTCACAATGCAATGAGCGCACGTTTTTAAAACATCTAGGTCTCGCTGATTTCCCGAAGCTTAGGGGTTTCAATTTTTCAGTTCCAGATGCGTTACAACATAACAGTGCAGTCAATCTTTGCTTTGATTTTTTGCCTCCCTTGCAGCACCCGCCTTTTACAGCCAGCGTAGGATGTAGCACCATGTGGTAGAGGATGCCAGTTTCGTCTGCCTTGGAATTATTGCACGCATCAAAGTCTTTTATGATTTCTTTTATGCGTCCTGTTCTCCACGTGTTCTGTAATGTTTCTCAGAGTACTGTGCAAAGACTGTACGCACTGATGATACAAAGTTCAACTCAAAGTCACAAATGATTACACAAAATAAAAATACCGCAATCCCAACTCTGGTCACAACTGTGCTCAGTTCACGGCTCTGTTCATTTCACGACTGTGCTGAATTCACGACTGAGAATCAAAAGTTCTCTCTTCTCTTATACTCGGCCTTTCTCCGTCAGCGCCTCTTTCTCGGCATCGTGTCTTTCTTGGTGTCGCGTTTTTCTCGGCATCGCGTCTCTCTCCTAAAGAGCCCGGATGAGCAAAGGAAAGTGCTGTATCTGCAGACAACCAAAAAAAATTCGTTCTAAACCTAAAAAAACTGCCCATGGCACCGAAATATTATTTCGTTCTACTGAAATATTCGCTATAATGAAATTCGTTATAATGAAGTAAAATAAGCATTATTTTAGTTACACACACAGCAGGGCCAAATTTTTTTTCGTAGCAATGAAACTTTCGTTATAATGACGTTCGTTGTATCAAGGTTCGACCTATATTACAAATGTTCAGTGTGCCGTCCGTCATTCAACAAAACAGCCATCAGACGAGATACCACACAGTTCACTGCATTAAGCAACATTTCTCTCTCTGAACTGTTTTTAGAACAATCCCTGTGAATTCCTGGATCAATGTACCGATTATGAGATCAGCGGTGAAGCCACATCAGTTTGTAATTTATGGCTGATGTAGGGGTTGTTCAGCAAATGCATGTGAGTTTTCCGTATTCCACGCACGGCAATTATTGTGTTAACATTGCCAGAAAGTGTGAAATGCGCTTCATCGGTCCAAAGCACACTGAACAGCGTGCTGCTGTTCCATTTTATTGAATATCCAATTAGCGAAATCTTTGCGAGTGATGAAGTCGTCAAGTGTCAGTTCATGATTATGTTGCAACTTGTACGAAAATCGCTTAAGGAGAATCCGCAGTGATCGCATCGTACAACCGTACGAAATGCCAATCTCTCGAGATACTTCTCGCGCACTGCATTCCTCGTGTGCAGAAATCTCCTCGAGTGCTTGCACTGTCTATTCGACTCTCTGGGGAACAGCATTGGATGGTTAGAGCCAGCCACTTCTTGGACGTGCAGCCAAAGAACTCGTGGCTTCAATTCGTCGTATCATTTTTGTCACTGCAACACACATTATTGATCCTTTACCATCTCGCATTCTATGTATACGTCGATATGCCCACGATGCCGCACAAGCACTTTCCTTATTCTGATAACAAAGTTTAACTAAGAGGATCTTCTCGATTAATGACAGCATTGCTCTGCCTACAATTTCATTAACCCATATACACCTACCGTCCTTTTAAAAGGACACTCTGCACTTTAGGTTTCATTTTCGTTGTTCAACGTTTTAAATTGCTGCCAAGAGAAGGCAGCCCTTTAAATATCATTAAAAACTTGTGTATTAACGATTCCTTAGTGGTGTTACATCATCCTAGAGTTAGTTTCACTTTTATTAGCCATTTCTGAGAGACACGTCATTGCGAAACAGAAAATGAGTGACAATCGTAGCTTTAGGTTTGTCTTATTTTCTTAGATTTCATTTGATTTAAAAGTTAATCTGGATATAGACAATACATAAATTACAGATCGCTTACACGTAAAAAGATGCCATTTTTGTTGACTGTATTTACTATTGTATGTCGAAATATTCTGCTGTCCTTTTAAAAGGACGGTAGGAGTATTCACTACTATTTTACTCGAGAGAAGCTATGCTCGTTAATTTTTGTTTTAGTTCCCGGAAAAAACCTCTCACGCTTCATGAACTGCTAGAAGAACTGGAAAAGTGTTGATAATGTAGCTGATGGAATTTATCAGTATCCAAGAAACATATGTATTGGTAAAACTCTGATGACACTGATAACAAACTAATTTCAGCAGCAATATCAAGAGATCATTTTCAATACATAATGTCAAATTGACACTGCAACGATAACAATAAACTGGATAAAAATGATAAATTTTCAAAAGTGAGACCGTTGTTTCAGAAGCTAAATCAGAAGTTTCTTGTATATGCACCAGTGGAGGAGAACCATAGTGTTGATAAAGCTATGGTACCATACTTTGGGTACCATGAATGCAAGCGTTACTATCCGTGGTGAAAAATGGTATTTCCATTGTTTAGTCACTGCATTGACATGGCTATCCAAAATTCTTGGCATCTCCACAGGAATAATGGAGGGAAAATGGACCAGCTACTTTTAGAAGATCAGTTGTGACAGAACTCTTAGAAACACACAAATGGGTGACTAAGAGAGGACCTTCAAAACATCCTACTAATCTGCAGGACCACTCGAAATATGATAGACTAGATCACCTAGTTCAATACCAAGAAAAACAAACACGTGGTATGTGCCATAAAAAAGTAAACTTCAAATGTCAAAAGTGCCAAATTGGACTTCATCCAAAAGCATGTTTTTTAGATTATCATACAAAATAAGTCCATGATTTTTTAATAATTACTAAGTGTTTCTTATGTTTGTTCATTATATTTTCATTATTGTGCATTTTTTATGAATCATTTCCAATAAAAAAGTGTCTATTTAAATTTTGGAATTTTCTCATTTGATAGCAGTCTATACTCCTACCGTCCTTTTAAAAGGACACCTTATAAATCAACTATAAATGATATGGGGGAGAAAATTCCTGCCTTTTCCTATTTAATAACAACCAAGCAACAAATTAAACATAAAAAAAAGATTTAAATTAGAAAAAAAAGTTTCAGGGTTAAATGGGTTAAGGTGATGTCCGTAACCTGATTTCTTTTATCGGACATCGCCATCTGTTAATCAAAAACCGAACATTTCTAGCATTATTTTTTTTTCTTGGAAAAAAAATCCGTCTTAATTTCAATAATTTCTGTGCAACCAGAATCTTTTTATCTTCATTCGTCTGTGAATTATTGAGATTTAAAGTTTTTCCTGACTTTTAGATAACCCTGTAGATATTATTTGAGGGTACACAAGGCGTTTCGTTAGAAAATGCTTAAAAGTAAATTGCCATAAATTTCGCACTGCGCATCCTAATTTGTTGTCAAGAAATGTTAAATATTCAAGAAGAAACGGGAGTTTTATCCTCAGAATTCATTGCATTTCTATATGACCACCGTTTGACATAGCGCACACCAAAATGTTCACTCCAAGTGGTGCGATGCGTTGAAAGCTGCTACGATCTTCCACTTCTTTCCACCTCCCAGGTGGAAAAAGCGATTCCACAAATCGTTGTTTGGTGCGGACAGTTCTTCCTGGAGCCAGCCTATCCGCTGAAACAGATACCTTGACATACTATCTAACTTATTTATCCCGTAACTGTAGGACACTGGCATCTCGCATAACTTTGTATCGTCGTTAAAGCGTAACATTGCTTTCGTAGAGTCGAAGTTTCTCTTGTTGTAGTTGTTATACAATGGAGCCTGCCTAATGTGACCATCCTTGGGATCGTAAAGATTGATCACCATAAGCAGGTAGTCACAATAAAAAGAAAAGTAATTTTTATCAGAAATTTTACACCATTTATTTGTCACACTTTTATAGAACCTATTTTATTTCATTAAATAAAGCAACAATTTCAGTGCTGTGCACAGTGCATTACTTCCTCGCATTCTGTTGATTAATAAAAAAAAAGCACTTACGTATCGAAGAAACTGTCCCATAGGATGATCTGTTGGTCAGTCATCCCAAGTAAAATACAATGAATTCTCTCCCCCACACTTACCGCATCATGACAAATGAAGCGTGTTTAATTTTTCCGCCGCCAACATTTGCTGGTGCGCAAAATTTTGGATATACGTACTTTCCAAAGGTAGAGTCAGCAGAGTTCCGGCTTTTAGTGATAACTCGCCGTTTAAACATGGGAATAAATTTAATTGAAATAATTATTTGTTATATTTATATAATAACTACTCTTATAATCCGAAATAAAGAAAATAAAAGAAAATACAGCTGATTATTGGTTTAAATTTCTCTCTTAATATTTCAACTTTTTATTCTCGTAAATAAATCTGTTTCGAGGCCAACGAGACAAGAGGGCCTGGAAACGGAAAAGTCAACTGTCCATCGGGGTGCTAGCAATAATCCAACCATCATTGTTTCCAACAAACGATAAAACACTGATTGTTAACATCCAAGATGGAGACAATGATGATTGAATTGTTCCTAGCACCCCGATAGTCAAGTGACCTTTCCCCTGCCAAGTCTTGTTATCTCGTAGGCCTGGATTTGCCAAGTCTTGTTATATTGTAGGCCTTATTATTGTGATGTCATAGATGTCATATAAACAGTAAATATGATGAAAGATGACATCGTAAAAGATTCCAAGAATAAGACCTATTACATTTTAAATAAATAGATTTCTTCTACAAATGAGAGTTTAAAAATTAATGAATTTATTTTAATTTATTTTTTATATGTCACTTTTATTTTCTTTGTTTCGGTTTATAATAGTAGTTATTTTTCAAATATATCAAAGAATTATTTCAATTAAAACTTATTCCCATGATTCAATGGCGAATTGTCATTAAAGCCAGAATTCTGCTGACTCTACCTTTGGAAAGTGGATAAATCCAAAATCCTAGAGCACTAAATCCCTATCTAGTGCTCTACAAAATCCTGCGCAGCAGCGAAATCTGGCAGCAGAAAAATTAAACACGCTCCATTTGTCATGATGCGGTAAGTGAACATTTTAATGAAAGCATCTGTGCTTGTCAACGATATGAAATGAGTTGATCGCTCATGAGCTGCTTTCAGCGCCACCAACGCGTCCCCATTTGAAAGCCTGTCGGCCATTGTTTTGGTTGGCAAAAAATGGCCTTCATCGTATGTTTACGTTTGAAGTTTGCGTAGACAAACACAGTAAAACTCAATGCCGATTTCTTGTCCAGCTTTAAATTGTAGTAATAGATACATTAGAGGTTCACCACTGACCTTTCACAGGTGTGTTTTTATCTTTCTGCATCTTAGATAGGGTGACCAGTGTCCTGCATTTTGCAGGACAGTCCTGCTTTTTTATGTTTTGTCCTGCAAACTGCGTTACTTACTGAAAAATATGAGAATGTTCTTCTTTTTTTATTTGTCCTGCAAATTGTCCTGCATTCTGTAAGGATCCCCCTTCCCTCCTCCCTGGGATCACCATAAAAATGTTTAAAAATAAACATTCTGGTTTAAATAAAATAGATTTATTTTACATCTTTTACAATAGATTTATTTTTTATATACTTTAAGTAAAATTTATCATTTTCAATAACGTGTTTACATTGAATTTTAGAAAATACACCATTTAGTTCATTGCGATACCGCTTTTGCAAGAAATTTCTAAAATAGAGATCCTGATTGCAATTATGTTCTGCATTTTTTTCTTTCAAAATCTGGTCACCCTAGTCTTAGAATGTTTTTCTCATGTAAAAATCCTCTCGTGGTTGTTGATATATAAGAGATGTCGATATTCAACCATGTTACCGTCGTTTCAGTGATACCAGAATAATTGTTTAGAGGTTTTTATGAAATTATATACGCATTTATTAAAAAGCATCTAAATTTGGGAGAGGTTGCTTAAGAAATTTCAGACTACAAGCACGATGTTGGTGGTGGGGGGGGGGTGCTTTCTCAGCTGGCGACGACAAAGCAGATATATAGTAATTGCATTTTGGCTGGCGATATTGTTCTGCCAACCACAGTAATGGCGCCTACACTAACAATACACTGCCTACCATGGTCTATAGATATACATGGTCATCGAGCTCCATTGTTAAAATGAAGCTAAAGTTTCTAGCTCCCAATAGGGCGGGAACTCTATTGAAAAGTGGCGCTGCATGTACAATCAGCGCCGCACTATCGACAGAAAGTTTCTTTCATTTTCAGTTTCCATGAAAAATCTCTATCGCAGGTCACGGTCGGCCCTGGTGTGATCTATGCGGCACCTGGCGCGATCTGTTTTCCTTAGCTTCTCGAAACAATGGAAAATGGCCGAAGCTCGATGACCATGAATATCTATAGACCGTGCTGCCTACTATATAAGCTAGGTGCATGCCGCTTGGAGCGCTAGTGAATTCGCACCTGGTGGTGGAGAGAATCGGGAGAGAAACGCAATGCTTACGTTGAGTTAGCTGGTATTTAAGAATTTCAAATTGACACTCATCATGGAAAATGTGTTTAAATTATTTTTTTTGTGAAGCAATTTACAGTTCATCTTTCCGAGCAAGTATCATAAAAAAGGAAAATAATTAGTTGATTCAAAGAATATGAATTCTGTGAACAAAGAAATTTATAGCAGTCACATTGTTAATGTCGGACAATGCCTGCCTCAAACAAGCATAAATAAACCAACTTATAAAATCATATTAAAATGAGGACAATGCCTGCCTCAAAATTTCATTGTGACTTAATTAGAAAAATTAAACATCCACTAGACACAGATTACTTTTGTTGACCATGAATTACCGCTGAAAGCGTTGAACTTTTTTGTCAGTCACATTGGATGTCGAACATCGAACTATTGGAATGTAATCAGGATGCCTGGGATGATTGTTTTTCGTTTCACCAATGATATGATCGCTGCATACATACGATTTTGAGGTGCGCATCCATTCGTCACCTGTAATTCTGTGGAACATATTGTTCAATCGTAATTAAATTATGATACTGAATTAATATTTTATTTGATTAAAAACAAATCTTAAGTTTTTCGCTTCATTTCTGCCTCCGTTTAGTTTCCTATGGCCTGGACTGGAACTTGTAGAAATGAATGTTTTTCCTGCTTTTTTGGTAGTTTTATACCTATTACCGCATCCTACTATACTGCAATTGTTATTTGACATGTTTAAAATTAATTGGTATACCTATAATATAGCACAAAAGCAATAACTAGTCTATTTTTGCCTTTTGTTTTACCTTGTGCACGCATGTAAACAAAGGAGCTCTCCCGAAGCTAACGCAAGAATCGCTCACCAGAGTCCGCACACTTTGCGCTTGCACCTAGCTTATAATAAACTGCCTGTACAACTAAAATCGCAGAATCGCAGAATGACATTGTAGTTCTCAAAATCAACACATCAACTTTCTGGCGCTATCCATCAGTGGTTTCGGTTTGTCGGGATTTCTTTAGGAGCAGTTTCTTTTAAGTTGTTATATATATATATTTTATCAAAAAAAATCTATAATTTTAAGCAATAACTTATAGACAGTACTTTTCTTTTAAATTATGAAATATTTTTGTATTTAAACATTACCACTAATAACTTAACCAGAGAGTAAAGAAATAACGCCACGAAATTTAGAGCTTTAATCATCACTAAAGCGCTATAACCCAGAGCTTTAATCACCACGGGTAGACAGCGCCAATTTTAGTTAGTGGGGAAATAAGAAATTACAACAAAAATTGGCGTTTTCCTATGATAAGTGAGGGCCATTGTACCAACACCTCCTAGAAAGAAAGCCTCTGCACTGAAACGTCATACATTGTTACATGATCATAAAAAGTCAGAATTTAGGGCTTATTATTGGTAGAAATGCAATTAACAATGCCTTTTTATGATGACGTAACAATATATTAATTTTCAGTGCGCAGGCTTTCTTTCTAGGAGGTGTTGGTTGTACAGGCAGTTATTATATAGTAGGCAGTGAACAATAGAGATTAGTTCCACTTTACGCCGCCTTCAAATTGCCCCAAAGATCGCTCATGAGCTGCTTTCAGCACCACCATCACGTCCCCATTTGAAAGCATGTCGGCCATTGCTTTGGTTGGCAAAAAATGGCCTTCATCGTATGTTTACGTTTGAAGTTTGCCTAGACAAACACAGTAAAACTCAATGCCGATTTCTTGTCCAGCTTTAAATTGTAGTAATAGGTATATTAAGGGTTCACCACTGAGCTTTCACAGGTGTGTTTTTATCTTTTTGCGTCTTAGAATGTTTTTCTCATGTAAAATTTCTGGTCACCTTTTATATCGTGATTGATGATACATAAAAGATGTCGATCTTCAATAGGAGACGTTAAAGAGAGATCGAATCATTAATGTTTTAATGCTAATCCAAATTGTTTGTAAGCTTTCACATTTCACAGCAATATTATTTTAAGTAAACAAACAAGAAAGAGTTTCCAAATATTACTTTGTCATTTTAATTCATTTAATGCACTCCATGTAAAGGTTTATTTATTAAAATGTATATAGCTCTAAAGCGAAGTCACGAATAGATGATTTAAAAAAAAAGAGACGTTAAATGAATGACATTGAATGAATTTATTAACTCTTTTTAGTTTGTTTAGTTAAAAAATCACGCTGTGGACGCTTACAAACAATTATTGATAATTATTTCTGTAATTCATGGTGCTGACATGGTCTTTACCGCACTGAGATTCGATCTCTCTTTAACGTCTCCTATATTCAACCATGTTACCGTCGTTTCAGTGATACCACAATGATTGTTTAGAGTTATTTATGAAATTATGTACCGCATTTATTAAAAAGTATCTAAATTTGGGAGAGGTCGCTTAAGAAATTTCAGACTACAAGCACGATGTTGGTGGGGGGGGGGGGGGGCTTTCTCAGTTGGCGATAAAGCGGATATATAGAAATAGCGCTTTGGCCCAAAGATGGCGGCCAAATAAGCGATCTACTCTTTTCATATCGTTGGATGGTGCTTGTCCACAGAGCAAGGGAGAACAGAGGCGACACTCGATGACGTTTTCCGAATACGGATTATAGCGACATCTGGTGCATTGGAATCAACTAAATAAAACTGAAAAGTTGTTCGTATTTTACCACAGAATATGAAATTTTAATTTACATATGACGTGATTTAACATTCCAGTTCTGTTTTTTCATTGGTTAATAAGAACAAGAACGTTCTTAAATATTTTCAAAGCACGGAAAGTGTTCATCGTCTGTTGGCGAACATTTAGGAATGAATTCTAGAGGCTTTACTGATGATGGGAGGAATCAATATCACAGAAAAGTTAATTGTTTTTTGGAATTCCATGAAAAAGATGAGTTCCTGTGCTGTTAAATGGTGCAGCAATAATAATGCTAGAAAAATGAAAATAATTCTGCATTAAGGACTGCGTTGCATTATGGGAAATTAATGTGTTTCGCTACAAGCCGCTGATATCGCTACGGTGTATCAGATGTACGATTTTTTGAATAGGTTTCTGTTAGAGTGCTGTTTCTGTATTACTCCCTTATTCTGTGTACTTGTCTGATCACAAGAGTTTGCAGAAAATGAAATGTATTGTCAACCTACACTTGCAATGTTCAGGGTCAACTGATCATTTTTACAGGTTAAATAATACAAGTGAATCGAAAAAATATCAAAGCCACTGGTCACAATATACAATATACAGGTGGTCACAATAAAGGAAATATTTATTACCATTGCCTATGGCTGAAAATCCAGTTTTCAAAATAGTGGTCACCTTGGTCAGGTGGTCACTGTACCAAGGTGGTCATATATCTAGTGTCAGGCCATCGAAATAGAGAGAAAAGCAAAATAGGTAATTTCAATGGCTTGGAATCGAGCGAGAAATCTCTGGTTCGTCAGCGGAAGTCTGCTCCATTGTTTGCAGTTAATAAGAAAAAACGTCTCTGTTTCGCACAGGGGCACAAGAATTGGATAATCAATAATTGGAAATAAATTACGAGGGAGAATCGGAAAGTAACGAGAATATTACGTTTCAAAAATTAATTTCAAACATTCAGAGCAAACCAAATTATATTTTGGAGACTTAATTTATTGCCGCATTTTCAGCGTTGAAGGAAGAAGTTTGCATAATCGGACCAGAATCCAGTGAAAGACGTAAGCGGGAAGGAGTGAAGGTGAGAGACAGAGAAGAAACCCAAACGTTTTGAACGATAAGATCTCCCAGGAATGGCCAACACGAGTTGCTTGTTTTTGTTTTTTTGGATTCACCTGCCAGTGTTTCTTTATTGTGACTGTGAACTTTTGTGCTACCTGGTTTGGTTTGCTTGGTATTAACGTCCTTTTCAACTGCCATGGTCATTTCAGGATGGCGTTATAGGGGCCGCAAATTTTGCCTCGCAAGGGTTCTTTAACGTGCAGCCGGCAAACACGGGACCAACGGCTTTACTTCCCTTCCGAAGGAAGTGCGTGATCTCAGGATTTCCCCCTGAAAAATCCTCGTCGTCCTCGGCCGGGATCGAACCCGCGTACTCGGGCATCAGAGGCGATCACGCAACCACTGAGCCACCAAGGCCGATTTTGTGCTACCTTACTAAGTGACAATTTTGGTGTCTTTGGGTTGTTCGACCCATCCTCCCGTGATCCCGAGGCAAGATCCACCCCCCCCGATCTTTAAGGCTTTTTTTAATTTTTCATTTCATAAACCATGGATTGCATAGCTATGTTTGTAGCAAATGGGTCCTACCCCATCTGCGATTTCATGAAGGGGCTAATATGCCAAAACTGGCATACCCTCTGTCTTAGCATCTGGCAATTCCTCTGTGCTGGTTCTGCAGAAACTCTGCTCAACCAAGTCGAGAATGCTCTGCAGAGAGCGAAATAGTGCATTGTAGATGTGGAATGCATGAAGATTGGCAACACACATCAACTCTGACCACCTCTCCACGGGTTATATGGGAGTTTCGCCGCTCCTCTCCACGGGTTATATTCGGAATTTTATGTCGGAGTTTGCGGAGGTGCTAGGAGTGTTCCGTCTGAGCTCCCTGACACTCCCATCTTCAAAATGGGGACATTTTTTGATATGCATCTGAAGAAGGATATCCAAGATTCCCTTATAATGTACAGAGAGCATATCTTCGTGTCCTATAAGGGGGTGAGGCAGTTATTGCTGATATTGCAAGAAGTCTTCGCACGTTTGGAGAGACTGCCCCCTCATGAAGAAATGCGAGATTTGCTCTTGCATTGTGGGCAAATACCACCGTTGCCCAGAGAGGGCTTTCAACTCGCCAGCAGCAGCTACTCCACTGCCTCGCCGATTACCATCACAGCCTGTAATGATGATCACACCACCACTTCTGCCACCAGAGAGATGGTCCCACCTCCACCTCCATCTTCAGGATGACATTTCGCCTCTGCCTCCATCTTCAGAGGGACATCATGATGGTCGAGGACGGGAGCCCTGCAGAGGATATCACTGATGGCTCCTTGGGTCTTGAGTCGTCGATTTTGATGGAAAATTTTTCACTTCTTCCTCCGCCAGCGGATTCTTCGCAGCTGCGCTCCTCCTCGAGCTCCCGTGTCATCATCAGTTTCAGCAGTTGGCAAGGCGAATCCCCCTGTAGCAGCTACTCAGCGGGATGAGTGTGCAACGGCCAAAAGCCCTCGTAAAAGATCCAGATGCCATCGTAGCAGAATGGATAGGAAAGCATTTTCAGAACGTGAGAGCAGTGCAAGTCAGCATCGCAGCAGCTCTTCACATCATGCCTATCTATAAGACTTCTGAGCCTCCTTCCACAGCCAATGAGGCTCCAGTCTCCATCAGATCCGTGTCAGCCTCTGCCATCGTGAACCTTCAGAATGAATGTTCGATCCCTTGGTACCAGTTTTATGCAGTCGGTGTTGCCAATGTTCATTGCTCTGCGTGTGCCAGACATTCTCTTATTCAAGAGGTCAAACAATCCCCATAACAACAGGGCTACAATCTTCCAGGCCTTCACAGTCAGTATCCCCATGGACAGTTTTACATTAGGTCTTTTTCTCCGCATGGTAGGGAATAGTTACCATCATCCTGAACCCCTCCATTCAGGCAATAAACTTTACATGCGACTGCGAGTACAGAGTGATTTTGTTAGACTTCTCAACACCTGGTGCTAACTCCCGACTGCTTAATGTGTATGCCCCATGTGCTTCAGTAGAGAAACCGATATTATTAGTGACATTGACAGTTTTCTGTGCTCGTCTCTTTCTGTAGTGATTGCTAGTGATTTTAATTGTCACCCAGATGATAATAACATCTATTCATCTGGACAAGTGCATCGTTTGTGCCAGAAAAATGCTTTATTCGATTTATGGACACACTCTCCACAAAGCAGCCATCCTGGATTCACTTACATTCAAGGATCCACTGTGTCATATCGTTATATTTTTTCTTATTGATAATGTATTTGGTGACTCGCTTGGTTCCATTAAGGTCATTCCATGTTCCTTCTCCGATCACATTGCCATCATGTGGTCATCGAACCCTCCAATTCCAGCATCAGCTAAAGGGGCTACTTCCCATCACAACTGGTTCATTAATGTTTCTCTACTTGATGACACTACACTAATTATACTCACCTACTTCATCTCAATCATCCTAATAATTCTTCAATCTTATCTAAAAATAATCAAAGATCAAGAAAAATCATCTCCCTTTTAATGCGGATTTGACCCCTATAAAACAGCCCGACTACCTTTCTCACTGCGCTATTTTATAATCGCCATCATCTTCTTAGTATTTGATGTAGAAATTACCTTACTAATACCTATCCCAACTCTATTCTCATACTAAAATATAATCCTGACATTTTATATAACAGTACTATTCATCACACAATTATTACTAGGATTATACAACGAATGAAATATAGGAGGCCTAGAATGAAAAAGAAAGATTGTCACAAAGTTTTGCGACATGTTCGGCTCCGATATTATTAACCGATCCGATCAGTTAAATAATAATGTCGGAGTTCGAATTGCGCCACAAGGTGGCGGCTGGAATCGAAACTGCGCGAGCTTCGATTGTGAGCTCTCTTGGCGAGTCAAAGGAGCGCGGAAGTGGCGGAAACAGCGCGTTGGATTGCGCAAGAGGAATACGGCGAGACGGGAAACTAAAATTGAGGTGAGTGACCGTGGGATTAAAAGGAGAAGGTTGCCCGAGCAGAGTTTGGACACTCTTTCAAGTCATCGTAATTTAGAAACGAATGGAAGTGCGTCGAGTGCGTTGAAGGGACGACCACGAGTGAAAATCTCTACGGAGAGAGAAAGCATTTTTCTCGCCGCGAATGTATGTGCGTCGGGCATTGACAAGTGCGGAACTTTTTCTAATAAGAATGGTTTCAAAGTTTTTGTATTAGGAAGCACCGTCTCGGACTCAACAACGGAATACGGATTTTCGCCGGTGCTTTAACCCGCCAACTGTGCAACTAGCAGCCACGTCAGCGAACTCGACCTCAATGAGAAGCGATTAGGCCGTCTGGAAAGAGACCTGTGCGTTCGGCATTCGTTGCAGTTCGAGTCTGCTCCACTTCTCAGCCAGCTCCTTAGTCGTCGTAGAAGGGATACAACGCTGGATTAACGAAGGAGAATTAATCCCAGCCGGAGACAATAGGCAAGATCAGGACCAAAATTGGACTGGAGTTTTTCCCTGGACGATTTCCGCCTATATACAGGAGAGTCTCGGCGCCTTCTTACCACACGACAGGTAAGCCATGTTTCCTATTCTTTATGACTGGCTCTGTCAGGTCACGCAATGTCTCTCATAATTTTCCCGCCCGCCTTTAAAGGAAAATTTCTATGTGCGTCATTTGAATGGTTACTGCATACCTATGCGTTTAGACTTATTTTAAGAACAGAAAGTTTTCTTAAATAAAATTTCCTATTTCCTGGGCTGCGCGGTTATGAGGGCTACTGTGTTCATTAATTAATTTGCCAGTGAAGATAATTAGGTTTAGGCTTGTTCTGTGTTTGCGTCTTATATTGTCAACGGTAGTAAACCCTGTTTATTTTTCTCTCGTTGACAGATTCCCTGTGGGATCGTTCCAGGCACCAAACGCTCAGCGTGAACGCTCTCTGTGTTGCGTTCCGAGAAGCTATTAACCATTTAATTAAACTTCATTGGAAGCAAGGTTTTCTAGGTGGAAGTGCGACCACGGTTTGGTAAATGTATGGCATACCACTCCGCGTCTCTTCCCATTAGGATTTTGCGTTAGAAACCGAATGTTGTAATATCACAATATACTTCGGCAGTTTTTGTGTGTGCTTTTGCACCTTGCGTGAGTTTCTGCGTTTATGCGGAGGTCACGTAGGAATAGACTAAATTTAAATATTGCATTTAATTTTAATTAAATTCTATTCCTGTTGGATTATAAGTTCAATCTTTATTTTTGTTAATAAATTGCTTTATATAATAATAATTACGTAAAATTATGCTCTGTGTCTTTATTTATTGATAACTTTATCTTCTTCCACTGCGCTCATAACTTTTGCGTGACAAGGATGTTTGTTTGTTTGTTTGTTTGTTTGTGGGTTTGTTTGTTTGTTTTTTATACAAATCTACAGTTTTATTCCGATTTTGATAAAATTTCGCATACATGACCTTCAAAGCATGAGGAAGGTCACTGTCTTCCTCAGATTTCGAAAAAATAATAATTATTGATAAAAAATCGATATCAATGGTTATGGAAGGGCATATTAATGAGAAATATCTCATGACCAACAATGCAAGACAAAGTTTTTGCAACATTAAGTATCAACAATAGTATCAACACGCAATTCACAAACGCTCTGCACGGACCAACAATGTATATCTCATGACCAACAATGCAAATAAAAGTTTGGGCAACAATAGGTATCAACAATGGTGTCAACACGCATTTCACAAACACTATGCAAGGATCAACAATATATGTCTCATGACCAACAATGCAAGGCAAAGTTTGTCCAATATAGAATTCAATGCATAGAATTCCTGGTATTCAGGCTTTTCTTAGAAAGGAGAGTTCTTAGAACTTAACAATTTCTTGAAAATCTTTAAAAATCATCAGTAACTGGTGATAATGGAGAGTTAGCAGACTATTGAGAAAGAGTGGAAAGACGACAGAGGAAGCACTCTGTTAGTTCCGAGCAGTATTGAGCAAATGTTAAACAAGTAAATAGAAGAATCGGCGACCGCTAGACTATACAAAGTGATGAATAGCCAAGTTTTGCTTTAAGACATCGAGAGAAGAAAGCGAATTGCAACAACATAAAGCGTACATCTAAAGTAAGATAACGTGAATAAAAAATTATTTAGACTAGGAGACATCCTTGGACAGGTCCATCCATTGTGAGCCTTTAAAAATGAGCCGGGAACCTCTGCTAGTTTAAAATGTAATGTTTGAATTGAACTAAAAAATTGGCAAAGTGAATCATGTTTATGTATTCAATTCAAATAACCTAATAGGTAGTTTACAGATGATTAAATTAACTCATGAAGGCTGCTTCTTACAGATGATTAAATAAAGCTGCTAACTTTAAATTAGTCCACACTTTCATCTTACTGGCCATTTCTATAGTGTACAATATTCACATAACATCTTCAATGTTTAAAAGGCCCAGGCTATTATAGAATACACCACCTTAAACCCTTCAAAATTATGCTCTTAATAAGCTATATTCACAGATAATCATAAACCTAAAAATTCAAGCTAACAAAAAAAAAAACCAAAAAAACAAATAAACTTTAAAAGAATTATTCTGTCACCATTGATTTAAAGAGCTAAACAACATAAAACTATTATATATATCATAGCCCCATAATGTTCTAACCAATTTTATCACAATAATTAATAACGTAATCCCCAAATTTCAAAATATTATTTGACATAAACTGACCGCTTAAGCTTCTTAAGAATTACATAGACATAAAAAAATCAGTGTATCCACTAATATTAAACACCCTACCCTAAGAAACAGTTAAGCCCAACCAAACGCCAGACAATGGTAGAAATTTTCAAAGCCGAGCTCAAAACCAAAACATAAGGTAAAGGGAATAATAATCATATCATAAAACTCCCACAGAAAACCGCTATTACAGTTAATATTAAAATAGGCTTTAATATGACCACAGCCCCATTAGCAACTTGAACATCAGGCCTTCAATTAACACTTTTCCACAAAGAATAATACCCCAAACGAATAGAATAACAAGTAAGTCTAATAGATACTAATAAAAGCAAGAGAACAAAAAACTATCATAACCAAAAAAGTATATCTCAGCAATTAAATCCTTAGAATAGAACCCAGCTAAAAAAAGGAAAACCTAATAAAGCATAATTAGCAACTGCAAGTCAGAAGAATAATAAATTAAACCACCCATCATACGGATATCCTGATTGTCCAATATAGTATTAATAAATAATCCAGCACATAAAAAATAAAGCCTATAACTCAGCACATTGCATGAATTAAAAGATGAAAAAAGGCTAACTTCACAAAACCTACAGACAAAATAAATATTATCAACCCTAACTGACTTAACGTAGAAAGGGCAATAATCCTCTGCAAATCATACTCAAAACTGGCCCCAATTCCAGCCATAAATATAGTTAATAAAGATAATAAGCATAACATACTATATATCCCACCATAATACATCTTAAAATCACCAAAACGAATTAACAGATAAACGCCTGCAGTAATTAAAGTAGAGGAATGCACTAAAGCAGAAACAAGAGTTGCTGCAGCCATAGCAGCGGGTAGCCAAGCAGGAAAAGGGATTTGGGCTCTTTTGGTACAAGCTGCTACTAAACATAAAAAAATTACTCACCTATTGTCTGACCCCCAATCATAAAACATAATATAACTCCAGTTCGATCTTATTATCATTCATGAAATAACCAGTAATAAAGAAGCATCCCCAATACGATTAGATAAAATGGTATGAGGGGCGATTGATAAATAAGGTCTCCATGGCTGTAACTTTTTTATTTGTTAACCGATTTTCGAAATTCTTTTTGTATCTTATACTCACATTTGTCCTCTATGTAATACACTATTCACTTTTCGACATAGTTCCCATTCCTTGCCAACGCCTGACTAGTTGGGTGAACCCGTAGGAGAGGAATTCCGGAGTTGTTGTCGACACCAGGATTGAATGGCAGCGTTTACCTCGCCGTCAGAACCAACTCATGCCCATTAAGGGGCTCTTTCTTCTTTGGGAAGTGGTGAAGGTCGCAATGTGCAAATTTTTGAACTGCAATTTTTCATCTATGAACTGTAGGCGCTGCAACGCCTCGAGTGTGGTGACTCGTGTGCGGGCGGACGTTATCGTACTCCAGAAGAGGGTCCAAAGCTGCCATTCAATCCTGGTGTCGACAACAACTCCGGAATTCCTCTCCGAAGGGTTCACCCAACTAGTCACGCGTTGGCGCAATGCGTGGAAAGGGATGGGGCCTATGTCGAAAAGTGAATAATGCATTACATAGAGGACAAATGTGAGTATAAGGTACAAAAAGAATTTTGAAAATCGGTTAACAAATAAAGTTACAACCATGGAGACCTTATTTATCAATTGCCCCTAGTAATTATCTCAGCACTATAAGAACAAACATTATGGTAATAAATTACTAAACAATAAGAAACCAAACCCAAGCTGTCCCAACCTAATAATAAGCAAATCAATCTATACCTAATAATTACCAATAATTTAGAAACAACAAGCAAAAAAACCAAAATAGCAAATCCATTTTTTGTTATATCACTATGTATATAATCAGTTCTATAATACATCACACAAGAAGAAATAAACAAGCAAAAGAACTAAATATCAATGAAATTCAATCAAACACAAAAGATATGTAAAACTCACTATATATATAAAACAATAAAGTCCAATCTAAATAGTATCCAGCCCAAACACTTAAACTGTATAACCCCGATATAAAGCAGACAACAGATAAAATTATTAAGTAATAACTATAAATAACACAATAATCCTTCTTAATAATAACCATACTTTAACTCCACAAATTAATATTTTAGTAAACTAATTCAATAAAATAATCAAAATAACATATCAAACTTCAACACAAAAAATTTAAAGGAACTCAATGATAACACATTAATAAATACTCACGGGAATCACAATCAATCATTGGGTAAAAAAGCAAGCCCTTACCTTGCTGGGTTAAAGAATACATAAAAATAGTGTAATAACCACTCAAAAAAATCCCAGAAAAAGCAAAATAGCCATATAGTCTAACCAACCTACAACTGTAATCATCAATCTAATTTCACCTAATAAATTCATACTAGGAGGAGCAGATATATTGCAAACTCTTAATATAAATCACTACAAACCTAAAGGATAGATAATTAATAACCCTTTATTAATTAGTATTCTCCGACTTCCCAAACGCTCATATATAACATTCACAAAACAAAATAGCCCAGATGAGCTAAGCCCATGTCCCAACATCAACGCCAAAGAGCTTCGAACAACCCAATCACTAAAAGTTATTAAGTAGCGGAAGAATGGAGCTACTTGTTGTTTTCACAATGTCCGTCTGTCTGTCCGCCCATCCCCTTGATAATTTCTGCATTTTTTGAGAAAGAAGGTTGAAATTCGAAATGTAACTTACTATACCTTCACTATTTAGTTTGGCTTTGATTGGCCCACTAGGGTCGGAGTTTCAAGGGCGGAAATTAGAGGGGACCAGAAGGTCTATGCGCATTTATGCATATAAAGTAGTGAAATTCGGAATGCATATTCCTCTAAGCAAGATCAACATTACTGTATAGTTTGGGCCAGATTGTCCCAATAGTTTCTAAGTTGTAGGGGTGGCAGTCACTTGGTCTTTAGAACTATGGCAACATTTGGCATGTGATATATCATTCGATAGGAAATGATGAGAAACGAAAGTAGATAGAGCTCTTTTTCATTTTTATAAATACTACGTTAGAGAAAATCAATTTTTCGATTAAAAACATATGGGGGGGGGTTAAAAAGTTCAGATAAAAGGATCAAAATAGATGACCTCAGCGCTTCCGCTACTTTCCTATACCTTCCTGGGGAGGATTAATTTCTTGTTAAACCAGCAATCAGCAAACTCATATGTGCACAGAATAATATGCAATCAAAGCCTTCAAATCAGATTGATGCATACAAATTAAGCTAACAAAGAAAATCTTAGTAAACTTTATCTGATAAAAATCACATTAAACTTTATTAATGTAAGCATCAAAATTTAAAAAACTCGTAATATACCATAGTCCCCTACCTTCAATAAAACACCAGCCAAAATTATCGAACCTGAAATTGGAACTTCAACATGAGCCTTAGGTAACCATAAATGAACATTAAATATGGGCATCTTAATTAAGAATCCAAAAATCAAACCTAACAATAAAATTAAGTTGTCATATCTACATATAAAATAAGCACCATAAAAAACTCTTCTTTCCCAAGCAAATATACATATATAAGTAATTAATAGAGGTAAAGAGCCAAATAGGGCGTAAAACAAAAGATATAAGCCAGCCTGAAGTCGTTCGGGCTGATAGCCTCACCCATAACTAACAAAAAAATATGAATCAAAGAACCCTCAAAAAAAAATCAAAATAATTATAATCATGAACTATAAAAGTTAAGCATAAAAATAAGCGCAATAATACAACCATATTAGTAAAAAAGACACTTTTTAGCATATTTAAAGCCTTATAACTAGCCAAAAGCTTTAAGGATGTGATCCACACTTTAAGAATAGTTAATCTCCATCTTAAAGTATCAAAAGCAAAATAATAACTTCTCCCTCAGATAATAAGCTCAGAATAACCCATCAAAACTAACAAAAATAAGCACCAATAAAAGAGGAAAAAAACTACAAATCAATCAACAAAAAATCCAACTAGTATCAAAACTAATATAAATATTACTGACACCATAAAGAAGAAAAATTTCTAAAAAAAAAAATCACTACCATAAGAACGAACAAGTATTACCAATAAACCTAAACCAACTTTCCCCTAAAAAAATTATTAACATTATACCCTCCTCTAACAATTTCAAAAACGTTAAATATAACAAAGAATATAAGCCGATTATTATAATCTCCAAACTTAACAATATAATTAGCGTATACTTATATTTAGATATAAAAATCCAGCCCCCTAAAATAACAAATATACCCCCTACAAAATAAAAGTCCATAAATTACTATAACTATTTTTTTGTAATAGTTTAATTAAAACATAAGTTTTGTAAACTTAAGATATATTTATCAATCAAGATAATCACAACTTTAATTTCCAATGTTAACATTTTACTTAAACTACTTCTTGAAATCTTCACTATATTAAAAATTATAGCAGCCCCCACTGTTACCACCATAGTAACATTAGAAAACCCAGTATCCATAATCATAATGATTATCATACAAACCATCTGAACAGCATCGTCTACAGACTACCTAATAGAATATTTATGATTTGGCTATATATTAAACTTAATCTTCCTAGGAGGAATACTGGTCTTGGAACGACAAGCTTGGAACGACATTCCATAACATCTGGTTTCGTTAATCCGTGTCCACAGTTTCTGGCATTTATTCACTCTTCATTTCATTACATTCTTCCGGTTGTACTTCTGTTGGGCTAGTTTGTAGAATTCATTATTGTTATAATTTTGCCCCTAATAGTGTTGAACTGCTACTTCTCCACATTGAGAAGCCCTCGTATTCAGAATCAGCGCTAATGCTCTTGCTCCAACCATTGTTGAGTAAAAATCAACAAGAACTTAATCCTCCCAGGGAAGGTATACGAAAGTAGCGGAAGTCATGAGTTCATCTATTTTTTACCTCTTCATCTGCACATTTTAGACCTTCTGTCCCCCATTTTTTAATCAAAAAATTGATTTTCTTAAGTACAATTTAGAAAATATAAAATAACCCTATTTTTTTTCTTTCACATCAAATTTGATCGAATGATAACTCACATGCCATATGTTGTCATTTGTTCTAAAGACCAAGTGACTGCAAGTCCCCACAACTCCGACCCCACTGGGACAATTTGGCCTCACTGCTTATATTTGTAAGTAATAAATATTGCAGATTATTTGAAGCTTATTTCTAATAAACCTTAGGCAGTAGGGCTTTGTCCAGGATGTCTTGTTAACGCTTCGCGTTCAGATGACCAACCACAGAAATGATTGGATCCAGACCAAACCACACTCGGATCATAAGTTCAAAAAAATACATATAAAGAGATAAAACTTTACAAGTTTTATAAATAGATACTCCGTTTATGTGATCTTTAGCGCGATAGATTCTTTCCTTCGTCCCCTATTGCGATTAAAAGCACCTCCACAGTCACTGACTCTACCAAACTTCACTGTGGGCACACACAGCTTGCCAGATGACGTTTTCTGAGCATTCGCTATACCCTAATTCTTCCATCTGATTGCCAGATGGTGTATCTTGAATCGTCACTCCATTCTACCATATGTTATTGCTCCAGTTACGTCTCTCTTTGCACCATTGCAATCTCTTCGCTGTGTTGTAGGGGCAGGTGTCTGATGGGTGGGCTGCAGATCTACTATGAAAACCCAGCGAATGCAGATCCCTTGCAAACCCAGTGGACTCTGTGAAGGATCTTGTCACTCCATCAACCGATGTTTTACGGTTTGCAGTGATCAAGCTGCGAAGCACCTTTCGGTCTCTACCCACATAATCTTGGGTCTTTCGATCCTGAGCTGAATACTTGTCGTACCCTTATCTTTACACGCCCAGATGACATTTTGAACTGATGATTTGGAGATGTTTAGCAGGGTTGATGTCTCTCTAACACTTTTGCCTGCAAGTGACATCCAACAATTGCATTCCTAAGAAATTATAAAGTGAAACTGGAGATGATACTACAATCATTAGGAAATGATATTTTCAGAAAAAACGGAAGGAAAAATTTCACGAGCTGGATTCGAACCAGGAACCAAGTGTATCACGCTCGTTGCCTCTACCAGTTGGCCCATCGTGAACACGGTGCAGCAAGCTTGTCACCAAGCAGTCAAGATTTTTGGTTCCTAGTTCAAATCCAGCTCGTGGAATTTTTCCTTCCATTTCTTCTGATAAAATCATTTCCTTATGCTTGCAGTGTCATCTCCACTTTCCATTTATAATTTTTGAAAATGTTGAAAAACTTTTCTTTGTGTAAAGAATGATCGTAATCATCAGCAGAAGACCCCCAGATCCATCATAATGGAGCCGGCCAGGTGGCCGAGAGGACTAGGGCGTAGGCTTTCTAGTACTCGAGTCCGCCTGGTCGTGGGTTCGAATCCCGCCGTGGGCATGGATGTTTGTGTTTGTCCCGGGCTGCGTACTGTTATAACTTGTGTAAAAGGCGCAAAATGACCTTAGTAGTCGACGCCAAGTTTCTAATAAACCAAACTTCAAACTTCAAACCATCCTAATGGAATGTGGAGGGGGTGTCCCATTGTTTTTACATCTCCACAGGTGTAATTTTTAATTGAATACCCCTCCCCCCTCATTCAAAATTGAATTAAAGATAATAATTAATATTTCTATGATGTGGCAGGGGTGTTTTTCACCCTGGGTTATGAATTATGAATGTTTTTCATAATTTTGGGTGTGGTCCACCTGTCTTGGCCCCCCTGGTCCACCCCTCCCTTACCAAAAAGGTGTTCTGTGTTTTGCAGTGAAACATAACTTGCCCATTTTTTCTCAGTGTTTTTACAGCGGGGGTGTCCATCCAAAATTTGCACCTGGCAGCACCCACAGGTATGTGACCCAGCAAATTTACACCCGGCCACACCCACAGGTGTTATTTTTATTGAAAATAACCCCAGTTCCTCATTAAATTTTAATTAAACCTGATTATTAATAATTTTTGATCTGGTGGGGGTGTTTTCTGGTTTAATACTGTTTAATTAATGTTTTTTATAATTTTGGGCGTGGTCAACCTGTCTTGACCCACTGGTCCACCTTACTCTTGCCAAAAAGGCGATATGTGTGTGTTGCCGTGAAGCATCCCTAGCCCCTCTTTGTGTCGTGTAGTGAAGCATCCCTTACCCATTTTCTCACAGATCACATGTAGCATCATTCTGTGGATTGCTGTGGATTGTGGTGAAGACCTCTGGGGCTAATAAAAACCTCTTTTCTGATGTTGCCAGGTCTTGATTGGCGGTGATGAAGGTATAAGCGGTGCAGATTCAGATTCCCTTTTTAATTCGTACCTGCGATTTTACCTGGTCAATTTTTTGATTTCGTTATTTCTCTCCCAAACGTTTATTCATTACTGATTTTATTAAAGTTTTTGTGATACCATTGTGATGAGGAGGTACTTTTATTTGAGAATCATCTTCGTTTTTTTTTTTTACCTGAAAGTGAATTTGCCCATTTACCCATGATTTAATTCATTTTTACTTTGTCAGCATTCATTTTTTCAATACCTTTTAAGTCCGTTTTTTCGTTTAAGTCAGTTTTAGTTTTTGCATTCATTCATTCTTACTTATTTTACTAGTAAAGTTACTGACGGGTATGAATTTTTAACAATAACGTGTGTGATAAACTTTGACAAGACGCACGTTGGCAGGAAAACGTACATGCGTTTTATTATCGTTATTAATCTTTTTGACTACTACTACTACTACAACTACTACTACTACTCCTCCTCCTCCTCCTACTACTACTACTACTACTACAGTAAAATTAAATTGTTTGCACAAAGTATTTTTCTCACAGGCTTAAATAAAGAAATAAAATAAATGTTTCTACACTTGCACGCAGTCATTGTTTCTACAACTAGGGTTTTGTAGTTTTTTCGCTTGTCTTGTTCGTTTAACATTAAACTTACATTGTTATTTTTTTTACACGTTCTAATTTCACGTATGTTGATTTTACAATTTGGCAAGTTATGTTTTAAAACCGTTGTCGTGGATTGTTTTTTCGGTTTACGAAAAACGTCAAGGCGGTGATTTACATTTCATCGTATCCATCTGTGGCTGTTTTTTGTCGACTCGAATTCGTCGACAATTCAAGAAAATGTTTAACTGATTCTACCACTCCATCGGATGTGCAAGTTATTTTCGTTTTAATAAGGAGACTTTTTGCACGAGTGCGTAAACGGAAAAGTTTGATTTCTGACTTCATGAAATCACCGTCTGTTTTTCGCTTTCGCAAAATCTTTCCTTGTACATTTTTCGGTTTCGCAGGTGCTTAATGCGCACGTTTCCGTTTAACCAAATTTAGCTGATTGACAAAATATTGTTTACATGTTTTTGAGCCACCAAAAAAATTATCCACCTTTACTATTGATTCAAAAACCAAATTTGTTTTACTTAAATTTAAAAAACTTTAATTTTCAATTTTTCATGTTTGTAATTACCTTTCTCAATGATTTATTAAATTAAATTTTTTTTCATTTAATTATTTGTGAATTTTCTGTTTTGTGTACATTTCAAGTTAAAAATAGTCATCACACCTAAAAGTTATTTTCACAATTTTACGTATTTTATTCAAGGGGTTTGTGCATAGTTTGTTGTCTTTACATTGAATTTAATCATTAAAATATTTACTAAGGTGTATTTAAATTCTTTTAAAAACAAATAACAATAATTTACAAAAAAATAAAAAAATAAAAAAATAAAAAATGGGTATAGTTGAAATGTAATTTACAAAAACGTATTTTACAGTAAGTTTTTAATTAAGGTGAAAAATACTTAATACATACATATATACACAAGTAATGCTTAATTACTGGGATAAAATGCAAAGGTTTTTTATTTTTATTTTACATCAGGTTGTACGTATTTAAGAGGTTATTTTTACTTACCAACATTTAAAAAAATTGCTGTATTGGTTTTTGTTTTTTTTTAAGCCCACACCTGAATTTTTCACCTGTACTTTTTTATTTTACTCTTTTTGACTTTAAAAAATTGTAATAACATTTTGATTTTATCAGTTCTTTTTTGGTGGTTGAATTTTGATAAAAATTACTGATCGTTATTTTTGAGTGCGCATTAGTAAACACTCACTCAGGTTCTATGAAACCATAAGGGTACTTACAGATAGATCATTACCCTTTGCAAATCGTTTTTCGTCCGTTGTCTGATAAACTTTGACTGTTGGTTTATTGTGCAACGTTGCGTTTACCTTATCACGCACGAAAGTTAGTGGTACTGGAATGGTGAGCTTTGGTTTATCGCTCTCCCCCTGATGTCTGACGAGTTATTCTATGGCATCAGGCTGCAAAATCTCCATTGCGCTATGTGTTAATGTAAAACGTTTGCATTTTACCTCCCTTGCACCATTGGAGAGAAAGAGGCAGTAATTTTTGTCCCGACGACCACTAGTTTTTCTATGTGTACGTCGGGGCCATACTTCGACGATCTTGTCGGTCAGTTGGCCGAGGTTATGATCTCTGGGCAGCAAATTCCGATCTCTCGGTTCCAAAAGGATCAACGAATCCGTGTCGACGTATTTTAGACGGTGGCCTAGGGGTTTCATCATCTCGTATAAGGCGAGACGGCCGTAAGTTGTAACAAGCGATGCGATAATGGGATTACCTTTCTCGTGCGTTCTCAGATGGGTCTTTTGTAGGACATCAGTAGTAGGTCCTCGGAAACGATGTCAATGTCAATGACCTCGATCGATGGGGTGTTAAACATTTGGTAATATTCGGCATAATTGTCGACGAACACGGTAGGTGTTTTATTGTCAACTCTCATACCAAGATAACCCCACAAATTATTAAGAGCTAATTTGCAGATGGATCTCAATCCAGGGTTTTTCCCATACGTGAGGGTACGCTCTCTGTACGGGCGTAAGCAGGCCACCCCGAGGCCTGGATCTTTCCCCCTATGAAAGTGTCCACGTATTTCGAAAAAAAGTGGGGTTGACCTGACTGGCGGTCATACGTGAACCTTAGAGGGTACTGCCAGACCTCGTACACTTCTTAGACGGTGTATCCTTCTTCGAGGGCTATGTAATATTCTGGCGTACACCAAACAGCCATCAACGAATGCTCGTCATCGGTGTGATGGCAAACAGTGCTCGACTGCTTGGTGGCGCACGTCCGACAGAGCAGGAAAAACAACCGGCCATTGCAGCGATATGGAAGCACCGGTATGAACAGATCTTTGGGCGGTACTACCGTTGCCCTTATCAGCCCAAAGTACGCACCCAGAGAGACGTTGAAATCACCGGTGATGATTTCGGGGTGATGCTGTGGATAGGATCAGTACTTATTGACCAACGGATATAAAAGGGTGAAATCCAGATAGGACAAACTCTCTGTATCCATTGCTTCACACAGTCCCGCCGAGAAATTCTCGGTTCTTCCTCCGTAAAATGCGTCACATGGCGCGATGTGGGGTTTTTGCTCGATGTGTAAATCTTCACAGAATCGAGCTAAAACTTCATCACGTTTCAGGTTGGCATCGAATTCACATTCCCAGATAACATTGAGGGAATGTCTGGCAGCTCATGCTTCAAATAATCCAGGCGGTCTAATGTACGCTGATAATTTTCAGCTTTCGTCAGACGATTGTCTCGCACAATGCATTTGCATGAGTGCATTTTGGGCAAGAGTGGTAGTAACACCCAAGAAATTCATACACGAATTTGCGATCGGGTGCCCAACCGTCTATGAAATAAGGGCCGAATTGTTTTTCCACCCCGTTCAGAGCCGAGTAAATTCGGGTGGCAGGGGTCTTTGTCTGCTCCCAGGCGGGAGGGCTTTGCGACTCTGTCGGTTGCAGTTTACGTAGCCCCCAAGTGGAATGATGCCCATCGTGTATGGGTCGAGGTATTTTTCTCGCGAGAACTTTGTTCGAGAATCCAGCTAGTGTATTGCTGGATTTAAAGGGGTCATACCCCGTGAACGAGCACATGATGTCAGCAAACCCTCGCGGAGCAGTACAGTGTCAGCAGTACAGTACGTCCGCAATTCCTTCATCATGTTCCATTCGGAACAGACACACAGTTTTTCACTGTCGTGCCAGCGCTTGAACTCCCTGAAATCGTTTTCCTTTATACCAGAAGGTGCAAAAAAGCGTTTGTCAGGGAGGTCCCCTACATAATGGATAGTTTGATTCAGCAGAGCAAAGGGAAATAAACCTTTCTTCATCTCACTTATACCAAACGCTCCAGGGAATGCTCTCAAAGGCAACGTTATGAAGGGGAGAGAATTCAGGAAACAAATTCCCATCTCCTTCACGTCGATCACGAGCATTTTCGTACCACGATAGATTATGTCGGGCTTGAAATTGTGGTCAAAGAGGAATCAAGTGATGTATACTCCGTCAAAAGAACTCTGATTGTGAGCGATCACAATGCTGTTCTTAAAACTGAGCTGAGGGCCTTTTGTGCAGTGCGATTTCTTGGGGCGCGTAAACAAAAAGTTTAGGAACTCGGTCATGCAGCCGGTGCCCTCGAAAACACGCTCTATGTAATTCCCTGACTCCTCGGGGTAGCTCATCGCTACCAAAATACGTATTAGCTCTCCGGACACGCCACAAGTTTTCGTTTCAATGTCGTAAAATACGAGCTTCCGGGTATTTCGAGCATCCGATTCCTGTTTCTTAGTGTCAGGGCGCTCTCTTCCAGTAAGAACATAGCACAGCCCCTGCTCGTGGTGTCTGTGACAACGAACGCATACATGACCATTTGCCGCCGCATAGATTTTCTGACATTTACCACACCTATGACTGGAATCACAGGTTTTCAGCGAACGACTCGCATGGAGGTGGGTCTCATAACATGATTCCCCTTTGAAAAAATGATTGCACTTCTTACAATGCACGTAGGAGAATTTTGTCTTAAGTGCATGTTGACCCGCACACAAGGAGCATCTACCACCGCACAGATGGGATTTTTTTGGTTCGGTTGTCATGGAATGCAGCACCACAACGTTCGCAAAAAACTCGGTTGTAAAAACCTTTGAGATTCGTGATCACATCATAGCGATTGTTGGTAAGCAATAGATGCAGGGTACGTGGAGGTTTTGGTTCGAGAAAACTGAGCCGGGTAAAATATGTAGTGCACAGAGGCACAGGTGTGCACGACGATTTCATACTTTTTTGCAAGATGCGATTGAAATTTATCTAAAGACTCGTATGAACCGGGATTAATTTGATCGACCCCTGCTTCGGGACACAAACGTTCGGCAGCAATACCCTGACCAAGGTTACATGAATCCCAAAGTTACTTGTAATTGCGCTCACACTCCTTGATCAGATTGGGATCGATTGTCTCTTTGGCTGCTTGTAAATCAGCGTGAGACATGACCAATGCTCTCGGTAGACACAGGGCATCAGAATTTTTGATTTGTACCGCAGAGCCTTTCATCGCAACGTGCTCCTCGGCAAGTACGGCTTTTCGGCGAAAGCTACCACCTTGGGCAGGGACGGCTTTTTGGAGGAGCACCACACTGATCTCCAATTCCTCATCCACCATCACCTCACTGTGGGACTGCTCTAAGGCAGCAAGTGCATCCATCACCATCTTGCCGCTAAATTCGCTAATTTTGCCGAAGCGTAAATTAGCAGGATTTAGCAAAGATGGTGCTCTGATGCATAAACAGCAGTGATCATAATAGTCTTGCTGTGCTCTTATAATAACATAAAACACTCGGTCGAAAATCGCCTCGAGTGTTTGAGGCACAGCAGGCAGTGGGATCCAGTTCAAATCCCAGAATGCCAACTCATACGTGGTCGTTTAGACCTTATATTTCCGAGATTTGTGGCTGCCTCGTGGCCGTAGCACGTACAACGAGCTTAGGTCCGATGGTGGATGAGAGGATGTGGAGTTGGCAGGGGAAGAGACTGAGGATGTGCAGGTAGCAAGGTGTCAGGGTTAGGTGAGCGCAGGTGGTGCTTGGGTGGAGGTGGAAGGTAAGGAGGAGTCGGAGAAGGCAGGGGATGAGGGCACGGGTAACGGTGATGTAGGGTTGAGGGATGGGGAAGGTAGGACGCTGGAGATCAAAGGGATGGGTGAAGGTGGTGTTGGAGTAGAGGATTTGGCACTCTGCACACCCTGTCCACGCTGTCACTTCAACGACGGATTTTCGATTGAGGCAAAGCAGGTCGATGGGTGGCTTGCCTTTTTTGGGATGAGTGCTTGGACAGGTGATGGGTGTGGTGCCCGGTGGTCTGTAACGCCTGTGTCTCTATCATTTACCCTGGATAACCAAGGACACTGGCCGTTTGAATGACTTGGTACTGAGGTGGTTGTGCTTGTTGATGATGATGATGCTGTGCTGGCTGGGCCTGCTGCGTTGGGTAAATCCCGTAAACAAAAGTTTAACGGCGAGTTTTGAGTCATCATTGCCACGCAGAGGTCTAGGGGCTGACTTTGTGTTTGCTGAGGTAGACCCCGGCGCACACATAAATCCAGCAGTAGTGACTGTGTTAGCACGGGGTGAACGATCTCATCAGAGATGTCTAACGCCACTTGGGCTTGTAAATTTGCAATTGTAAAATTCATCCTCAGGTACGAGAGAATGTAAAATGCAAGGTAGCGCAACAGAAATTTTTTTAAACCCACACAAAAACAAAAACGTTGTTTTAAATACCAAAGAGTGTTTGCCAATTGTCACTCAAGCTAACAAGAACAACAGGAAACCACTATTCCACATCAGATGTTTATTACAACGTATGCGCATTTCGGCAGCCAGGCTGCCTTCCTCAGCGTATACAAGAACTTGATCAGACCAGAGAAGTTCTGTTCTGATAAAGTAGAAGAATTACAGAGTCACTTATATAGTAAAAGACAGCTAGTTACAATCCAATTACAGAAATAAATGCAAGTTTAAAGTACATAAATTGAAATTACAGGTAGACAATGATCAACCAATCAGGAGTCATTGTTGTCCATGGTACATTTATTCTTTCCATAGGTCAGTTTGGGAATATGCAAAAGTTTTGCAGAGTCTCTCAATTGTGTCACGTCCATGGGGCCCAAGTCACTGTTTATTAAATTAGCAGGTTCTTCACTGGTGATGGCATACGACTCCAGGAAATTCAACAGTTTCAGGTCACTTGTGCTGTAGATAATTTCAAAGTCTTCAGGATTATAGTCATGCTGGCAATCTAGGATATGGTCAGCGAATCTCGATACTGCAAAATTTCCTTTCCTGATACAGCCAAATGTTCACCAATTCTTGTCTTGATTGCTCTCCGTGATTGCCCGTAGTAAACCGCATTACATTTGGCACATGGTAGTTTGTAGACTCCTGGTCTATTTTCCTGCGGAATTATATCCTTTGGGTTCTTTATCTCTTTTTTAGTTGTGTTGGAACTCCTATAGACTATAGTAAGGCCAAATTCTCTTGCGATCCTCCTCATGCCCTTATTTAGTTGTTGATTGTAGGGCAAGGCTAACACTCTTTCTGGGATGTTTCCTTTCTGTAGTGTGGTGATGTTTTCCAGGTTGATCTTGTGTTTTACTTTTTTGGAGATGCTGTTAACTATTTCTTTCTGGTAACCGTTCAATCTGGCAAATTCCTCGATTGTTTTAAGTTCATTTTCTCTGCTTTTTGCGTTCAGGGGGATGACATGCGCTCTTTATACCATATGTCTAAATGCTGCTAATTTGTGTTGGTAGCTATGGTTAGAGTCATTTTTAATAAAATTTGGGACGAAATTTGCTTTCCTGTGGATGTCGTAACTTAGTTCCTCTCCTGATCTTGTTAATCTAATATCCAGAAATGGAAGGCTACCATTGGCTTCTACTTCTTTAGTAAACTTAATATTTGGGCAAAGATTATTAAGGTTGGACAAAAAAGGTCTCAACGTTTTCTTCTTTCGTATTAAAAATTGAAAATACATCATCTACGTATCTTAGCCAGACATTCGGAAAATATTTGAATTCTGTTAAGGCTTGGTTTTCTAAGCTTTATTAGTAATTTGTGTGTAAAAATATAAAATACCAGAATGAAGAAGTAAACTTTTAAAAACTGAAAAAAAAGATGTTTTAGGTAAAATTAATCAAAAAGAATAAAAAAAAATTAAGTTTTTTCAACCCAAAACTTAAATTATCAAAAAATTGCCAAGACATCCAAATGTTTTCTTTAAAGTTTGTAAGTAAAAATTCCCCCGTACAAATTGCAAATTCAAATTTTTAAAAAAAAAAACAAAACTGTAATATATTACTTTAAACAGTATTCAAAAATTCAGTAAAAAGTTAAATTAAACATTAAAATCAACAAATCAATTGTATTTTTTTTTAAATTCACCCAACCCAAAAGTTAAAAAAATAATGCCCCAAAAGTGAAGTAAAAAATCCAAAAAATTCAAAAGCAGTAATTAAAAATTCAAATTAACATTTATTCCAAAACCAATTAAAAACTTTGAGGTAAATTAAAAAAATACTTTTTTTTTTTTTTTTTTTTTTTTACAATTTTAAAATTCACAAAATTTTATTATTAGAATTATTTTTTTAAAACAGATCAATTTACGGTGTTCAAATATTTTGTGCTAAAAACAATTTCTCTGCCCCTGTAATCGCTTGTACTTCGAGTAGCGTGATGAGAGCGTACGCTAAAAACAGCTACCTCTGTTTTTATAGAAAAACACCCTAATTGCACCCTTGTGAAACATGCAGTTCACCACAAGTTTCGTAAAAGGGGTAATGGCAAATTCTTGGCACGTATCGTACAGATTTCCGATACTGGAATGTTTACAGTTTCCATCTTGCAAATACGAGGAATTCTTAAAAAAAAGTTTAAAATTGGTCTATAATCATTATAGGATAGACAGGTGGTGTGTGATTTCTTCTTTTGCCATGAAATCGAAAGATAATTGAGTTTGTTGGTTTGTTGTTGAAGGATGGAAATATTCAGTTTGGTTAGGTCGTATGGGTAGCGATTTCAACAAACTAAAAAATGAAAAGAAGAAGGAAGGAGCATAAAAGAAATAAAAAAGTTGGTTAAGTAGAAGTAAAGGATGAAGAACAAACACTTTGGTTTCTTATTATAAAATAAGGACTTCTGAAATTAGCAAAGGGTAGAATATTTAATTGGTTTGGTTTGGTTTTATTAGAAACTTGGCGTCGACTACTAAGGTCATTTTGCGCCTTTTACACAAGTTATAACAGTACGCAGCCCGGGACAAACACAAACATCCATGCCCACGGCGGGATTCGAACCCACGACCAAGCGGACTCGAGTACTAGAAAGCCTACGCCCTAGTCCTCTCGGCCACCTGGCCGGCGAATATTTAATTGCCTACGCGTTTTGTAATAATTACATCTTCAGGGAAACAATACAACTTTAGGTAGAGGTAGAGGTAGAAGAAGATGAACAAGAGGTAGAGGTAGAAGAAGATGAACAAGAGGTAGAAGAACTATAAGAAGAGAATACACTTAAAATTTTCAGTGACTGAGCAGTTGATACAAAATACAGTGATTTTTATTTACTGATCGCAATCGCCGTGTTGATAATTTAACAAATAATATTAAATTAACCAAAGTAACCCTGTATTACGTTTAAAAAAGTGAGGAAAATGCAACCTCATAAGCGCCATGAATTTATAACTTGGTTCGTCTTCAGGGTCACATAGTAATTGTGATTTTACGCGAAAATCACAAGGAAAGACTGTGAGTGAACCGAGGATCACACAAACGTTCTGCACAGGTTTGGTGAGATGATAAGCTTTCACAAACACTGTCGCCGAGTCAGGTACATCGCTTGTCATTAAGACTTCTTTAATCTGCCGTGTAAAACGCTCGGGATCACCCATCTCGTGTGAACCTGACAATATGTGTTTTGTAAAAACACATGTCCAAGGCTTGTTACAGTCCTTTGAAATTGAAAATCGGTATGGAAAGCGAAAGGAAAGTATGTTGCACTAGGTTCCACATACCCGAGGAAACTGACATTAACGCATTTATCGTATGCGAGTGCCTTTTCTTACAGTTTCACTTGTACGTATGCGAAGACGTTGGAATCTTTTAATGTGTTTAAAACAGCATCCAGTTTACTCTGTGCTTCTTCTCTACAACGGGTAATCTCTCGAAACAACGAGCCACTAGTAAAGATGATGTCGTTTGGAAGGTTTGGAATGCCTTGACGAAACGGACCAAAATGGGTGACAGAACTGTTCAAAAGGTACACCTTAGTAGTATACGTGAAACGTACGTGTGCGAGTAAACTGTGTACGCACTAGAGAGAGAGAGAGAGAGAGATAATGAGTTAAATGTAAGACAAGAAAAGGTTTTTTAAACCGAAAACCAAAGGTTTGTTAGTAAATGAAAAGCGAGAAAAGTTTAAACGTGTATGCAAAGAATTGCAAGTAAACGCAATGCTAGAAGAGTTTTTAAAGCAGAAAGAATAGGATGTTTTGTTAATGCAAAGTAAGTAAAGTTTAAATGCGTATGCAAAGGTTTGCTAATAAACCTAATGCTAGAAAACTTTTTAAAGCGGTAAGCAAAGTATTGTATGTTAATGCAAAGTAGGAAAAGTTTAAACGCGAAAGCAAAGAATTGTTTATTAATGCAAAGTGGGCAAAGTTTAAGCGCGTATGCAAAGAACTGTTAGTAAACGCAATGCTAAAAAAGTTTTTAAACTGGAAAGCATAGGTATGTTGGCAAATGAAGTGCAAGAAAAGTTTTTTAAAACGAAAAGCAAAGGATTGTTTGTTAATGAAAAGTAGGAAAGGATTGGAAGTTAATTAAAAAGCGAGAAAGAGACCACGCAAGCAAGAGAGTATAGTAACGTGAATAACTGTGTGTGTGTGTGTGTGTCTGTGTGTGTGTCTGTGTGTGTGTGTGTGTGTGTGTGTGTGTGTGTGTGTGTGTGTGTG
>JAHWFO010109104.1:123049-141208 GCA_023313115.1 Rhysida immarginata
TGTGTGTGTGTGTGTGTGTGTGTGTGTGTGTGTGTGTGTGTGTGTGAGAGAGAAGAGAGAGAGACAGAGAGAGAGGCTTACAAATCAAAGTATTAAAATAAAGGTATGCTCACCTGGTTCAGTTGACCTCTGCCTGTGCATACCCTATTTGATGGATCCTCAAATTGTCCTGCAGAGAATCACAGCATTCACTATTGTTGATTTGTCCACCTTCTTCAATCACGTTGACAGGCGATGAACTACGTTGCCGTTTGGTAGTGAAAGAACCGTGTGCTGTATCCCTGTACTCAAGGGGATTATTGCCGCCGGTGTGATGTTTACGACGCTAAAACAAAGAAAGACAACAGTGAGTACTGATAGTGCAACCAAGTGTGAAATTATTGACAGAGAGCACGTTAATCAAAAACATCAATACACGGTCCGCTTGATCAAGCGAATTCAGCAGGGAATTCTGAGCGAATTCACCGTCGTATTCACGACACACCTGCAAAAACAAAAATCACAGAAATTTGAGCAAAAATTCAAGGTATATTGAAAATATGGAATTTTTGTAAATACAACACGTACATCGAGTGCAGTGAGCGAGCCCATACGATGAAAACCAGGTTTAAAACGCGTTGTGCTGTCAGAATTTTGGGAGTTTGGTAAAGAAACAAAATCAACAATGGTATTTGCCACTGTGCAGAAGAGAAAAAATAAAAAGGCTATTACTTTACGTTGGAAAAAGGTTAATCAGCAAAAAAGATGGAATGAATTTTAAAAAGTAAACAGATGAATTTTGTAAATGCATGCAAAACTCCAGACAGTGTACAGCGAAAAAACAATTACTTTTAAACGCGAAATAAGGAGTAAATACCCGGAAATAAAAATTGTAAAGAACACGCAAACCCACTGTACAATGAGAAAAAATTCAATATACTCACTCTTTATAAGTCAAGCGTTGATGAACTCTGGAGAATGTGATAGTGTAAGCTAACAAAAATTGCGTTTAACCTACGAGAAAACGACAGAAAAACCATAAGTAAACAAAAAATTATATAAAAATTTAAATAATAAATTTGTAAAACACACAATGTGAATACTCACTCGTAAACACAGATGAACAGATGAATTTCAAGAGTGTTAGTAAAAAATACTAATCCACAACAGTTGACGTAGACGAATGTACGGGAGAATGTATACGCGCTGAGTCAGAAGAAAGAGAGCAAGATGAGAAGATCTGGATAAATATCAAACATGTGGTAACGTTTACCGAAAATTAAAATTGGTTTTGACCAATCACCGGTTTTAAAAATTGATAAGAGTTATTTTTAGACACTGACCTCAATTTACAAGGGCTTTCAACCAATCAGCTGAATTTAAGAAAAAAATATGATAAGATAAGAAAAAGGTCATTGACATTTGAACTAACCAAAATTAAAATTGGTTAAAATCACCATTGTAAAAAATTGATAAGAGTCATTTATAGACGCTGACCATGAATTTAGTGTTAGGTCATTGCCCAAAACTTAAAACAAAATTGACCTTGTGCAGTAAGACCAAAACTAGAATGTGACGTCAAAATTATAACTTTTTTACCGTGGTAAACACAATCAGATTTTGAACATTAGTAAATACGACAACACTGCAACATTTTAGAATATGTAAGCAAAATCACACGACGCAGTGTGTTGTGTCAGTTGTAATAAACGCAAGAATTTTTTTGCGAGAAAGCAATGGATTGTCAGTACAAAAAATACCCGTATCAACACACCGTTTATGTATAAATTTAAATATAATTAAAACTGACAGTCACAAGAAAATAGGGTGTCAGACATGGTAAACGTGAATAATTAACGCCACACATATTATTATATCACTTAAAAACAAACGTGCATGCAAAAACATTACGCACACGAATGTAAATCACGAAAAAAACATCAAACAAACAAACAAACATTGCAGCATATTACAATTTATTAGTACGAAAACAGGCGAGAAAACACTACAGAATATTTAATATTTTATTTTTTGAAAAACCTAAACAAAGGGAAAAATAACCTATGTAATAAGACTAGTCAAAAATATTTGAAGACGAACTTAAATCACAATCATTGACGTACAAACAATTGATTGCAATAATATAACCAAAAAAATCAACATTGACGTAGTACAATGTTGTTATGTAATACAAAAATTTTTAATGAATAAATCATTAAGAATTTACGCCTTAGGAAAGATAGTCCCAGCTGGCGAATTAGGTAACTGCTCTAACCAAGCCTTAAGGTCATGCAAATAGCGAAATGCTTTCATGGCCGCAGTGGCGCAATTGGTTAGGGCGTTGGCGGTCCGAGCCAAAGGTTCCTGGTTCGATTTCGGGCTGCGGAATTTTCTTTCCTATTTTTCATTAAAAATTTTTAATTTAAAAATTAGAAAACAAACAAGCAACCACGTAGGAAACGTATTTTCGAATCAACAACACATCAAATGGTATCCCCAACTGGTGAGCAGAGGGATGAGATAGGGCGTTGTACGACGTCATACGACCTTCAACAAGAAGAGATACGGAGGGCAATAGAGAAAGATTCATTTTCTTGGAAAATGGTTGTAATGAATGGGGTAAAAAATGATTTTTGAAACGACAGACAGACAAACAAACACAAAATTAAAGCGTAAAAATTTTAAAGAAATAACAGAATTTAAAATTAAAATATATTAAAAAATAGTTTTATTTTGAAAATAAACGGGTAAAAAGAAAAAAACTCCATATTAAGTAACCCAAAATCAGTGTTGACCGTTTAAAAATTAATCACTACTCGTGTTTTGTACCAGAAACGACATATGAAAGCGTTTTAAAATTGATAGGCACATCAATTTTTCCTGAACTCAGAGGGCGCGTATCAGCCAATCAGAAAACGCATGTACGAGACCTTCGTAAATCACCAAACATCCCTCACGATGAGTGACAGACAAAAAATCAACACGTGACATGTACTCACTTCAGCTGAATAAAAAAGACGAGATCAGTTGATGAATGAGTATTACTCAACGTGAAAACCTTGCAACGAGCACAAACAGAAATTGAAATGAGCGCGGCCGACCAAAGTACGTATTCAAACGCTTACTCGTAAACAAGTACATACTTTGCATAAGTACAAGCTTTTCTTTACATAATCACCCTTTTTCTTTTCTTTACATAATCACCCATAAGTACAAGCTGTCGTGGCGATTGAGAACACTTTTAAAACAGAGGCGGGTGAATTAATTCTGGTCGACCTCGCCCTATGTTCTGTATATCATCTCGACGCATTACAACCCAAACGCCGTGTAGAGCTGAATTTAAAAGGCCTCCGTGTAGAAAATTACTATAAATTTATACTTCCGAGACCAACCAATGTTGTTATTTCAGCGAACGATTAGATGCGTTTGAAATCAACCGAATACAAACTGCCCGGTGTACATAGTGTGTTTACACCTGGTTTACCGTATGCTGAGTTACCAGGGATAATAAAACATTGGACGAATGTTTCAACTCGTGTGATCTCGTAAGGCATATGTCATTGTACAGCACTAAATCAGTGTTTAAAGGTTCAGGTGATTAACGCTAAAGAGTTCATAAATCCGCTGACGGAAAAGGATTGGCGGAACCCGATATTCAGATACGACAGTGACGGCGTGAGGTATTTCAACGTACGACAAGCTGCGAGAGGACTAGCGGAGCTCATCGAGAGAGAACATTTCACGAACAGACGTATGCTGCTGGACAATGAAATAAACACGAAAAACTCGTGAATACGTATTTACACCGTCAATAGAAAAAATTATATTATTATTATAATTAAAATTAATTGTGTTTACACCCCTGTAAAAAAAGGTGAACAAACATTTATTTTTATTTATTTATTTATTTATTTATTTATTTAAGCCAATGAAAAATACTAGTAAACAATATTTTGTCAATCAGCTAAATTTGGTTAAACGGAAACGAAATTAAGCAATCGCGAAACCGAAAAACGTACGAGGAAAGATTTCGCGAAAGCGAAAAACAAACCGACAGTGATTTCATGAAGTCAGAAACCAAACTTTTCCGTTTACGCATTCGTGCAAAAAGTCTCCTTATTAAAACGAAAATAACCTGCACATCCCATAGAGTGGTCAGAACCAGTTAAACATATTCTTGACCTGTCGACGAATTTGAGTTGACGAAAAACAGCCACAGATGCAAACGATGAAACGTAAATCACCGCCTTGACGTTTTTCTTGAACCGGAAAAACATCCCATCACAGCGGCCTTAAAACGGATAACTTGCCAAATTGTAAAAATCAACATACGTGAAATTAGAACGTGAAAAAAAAATAAAAATGTAAGTTTAATGTTAAACGAACAAGAAAAACGAAAAAAATACAAAACCAGTGACAATGACTGCGTGCAAGTGTACAAACATTTATTTTATTTATTTATTTAAGCTTGTGAAAAAAATACTTTGTGCAAACAATTTAATTTTACTGTAGTAGTAGTAGTCAATAAGATTAATAACGATAATAAAACGCATGTACATTTTCCTGCCAACGTGCGTCTTGTCAAAGTGTATCACGCACGTTATTTTTAAAAACATTATGCTACACCCATACCCGTCAGGTAACTTTGCTAGTAAAATAAGGAAGAATGAATGAATGAATGAATGAATGCAAAAACTTAAATTTAACGAACGTGAGAATGAACAAAAAAACGGACTTAAAAGGTATTGAAAAAATGAATGCTGACAAAGTAAAAAACGAATTAAATCACGGGTAAATGGGCAAATTCACTTTCAGGTAAAAAAAAAAACGAAGATGATGCTCAAATAAAAGTACCCCCTCATCACAATGGTATCACAAAAACTTTAATAAAAAATCAGTAATGAATAAACGTTTGGGAGAGAAATAACGAAATCAAAAAATTGACCAGGTAAAATCGCACGTACGAATTAAAAAGGGAATGTGAATCTGCACCGCTTACACCTTCATCACCGCCACTCAAGAACTGGCAACGTGAGGAAAGAGGATTTTATTAGCCCCGGAAGACTTCACCGCAATCCACAGAATGATGCTGCATGTAATCTGCGAGAAAATCGGTAAGGGATGCTTCGTTACACGACACAAAGAGGGGCTAGGTATGCTTCACGGCAAAACACACAGATCACCTTTTTGGCAAGAGTAAGGTGGACCAGTGGGTCAAGACAGGTTGGCCACGCCCAAAATTATAAAAAACATTAATTAAACAGTATCAAACCAGAAAACACCCCCACCACATCAAAAATTATTAGTAATTAGATTTAATTAAAATTTAATGAGGAACTGGGATTATTTTCAATAAAAATTACACCTGTGTATGTGGCCAGGTGTAAATTTGCTGGGTCACATACCTGTGGGTGTTGCTAGTTGCAAATTTTGGATGGACACCCCCGCCACATTCCATTCACACTGTAAAAACACTGAGAAAAAATGGGCAAGGTATGCTTCACTGCAAAACACAGAACACCTTTTTGGTAATGGAGGGGTGGACCAGGGAGGCCAAGACAGGTGGACCACACCCAAAATTATGAAAAACATTCATAATTCATAACCCAGGGTGAAAAACACCCCCACCACATCATAAAAATATTAATCATCATTTTTAATTCAATTTTTAATGAGGGGGAAGGGGTATTCAATTAAAAATTGCACCTGTAGGTGTGGCCAGGTGTAAAAACAATGGGATACCCCCTGCACATTCCATTACGATGGATCCAGGGGTCTTCTGCTATCATCATTCAGGGAACGCTACCATCAGTTCCAGGAACGTTGGAAAAAAGGAAATTAAATAAACATTAAATTAAATTGTTTGCACATAAAACAAAAATTATATTATCAACTCATTGCAGCATAATCTGAATTGAATATATAGGCTCATAATACAAAAAATAAATTAAAGTTTCGTTTTCAAATTCATACCTAACACGATATCATGACAAATAATTGTAAAAATTCATATTTGAAAGTTTATATATCTTCATCAAAAATATTATCTAATTGAGAACTGCGTTTTGTTTTACTTTTTTAAGGAATAATAAGTTAAATTAATTATATCATATTTTATACAATTTCAAAAAACGTTCCCGAAATAAGTTATTTACCCCCACTTCTGTTATTTTATGCAATAACTAAAAAATAAACAGGTTTTTGCTTGGCCCTTTTCAGAACCATTTCAAACATGAGGCATTATATATGTAAATTTTATAACACCTTCGGTTTATTTTTTCGAGAACTGAAAACCGTAAACGCTCACCTCTTTAAGTTTGCTCCATATATGCGAGTTCATATTGTTCACTTACTGTGACAGTTTCGCTTTTATACTGAGAGCGACTTTTTTTACTATTGGCAGTTCTGTCAATACGAGATTCCTGTCGCAGACGAAATTTTTTAATTAAAATCGAATTTAGAGATTCATCTGTTCGATGGGCTTAATTACCAGTAAGAGAAAATAACATTGCTACTGAACAATCGTTGTCCTGCTGTGAAGGAATTTGATCGGTGAAAGCAATCTGTCGCTTTTGTCTCTGATGTGGAAGGAGTCGCTTTGGAAGAAATTAAGGAGTTAATAGGAGATATCAATTCACAATCTCGCTAGCACCTTTATCAATATCATTGAAATTAGCTTGAGCAATACTAATTTTGATTTATCACCGACTTTGAAGAAGTCTTTTTTTTAAAGTCGCCGAACGCTGCACGCGAGGTTGAAATTTTTTTGATGCATTTATATAATTCAGAAAAGTTTTATAACGTATTATTTTGTTCACTTTACTTCATCGTTGCTCATTAACGCCTCCCTCTCTCTCTCCTCTTCATGATGCTCGCGTACCCTCGCGCCGAATGAACTGCTCGGATCTCCTCAAATTCATTATATTTATGTTATATAGATCCAGATGTAAAATTCTACGTTACGAAATACACTATATGATCACAAATATCCGGACACATGCACGTTTGCGCTCTAGCTACGATTTCATGGAAATCAATAGGGCGTTGCACATCCCTTTGCCCGAATCACAGCTTCCACCCTTCGGGGAAGACTTTCCACCAAATGTTGGTAGGTACTTTCCGGAATGTTCCTCCATTCCTCCCGAAGAGCGAGAATCAGTTCAGGTACAGAAGTTGGCCGATGTGATCTGGCCCGTAAGCGTCTTTCCAATTCATCCCACAGACTCTCTATAGGATTGAGGTCGGGACTTTGTGCCGGCCAACCCATTTCTTCGACCCCTGAGTCCGCAAACCACTGCTGTACACGCCTCGCTTTGTGGCACGGAGCATTGTCGTGTCGGTAGAGAAATGGCCCGTTTCCGAAAAATTGCCACAACGTTGGAAGTGCACAGTTGTCCAAAACATTCAGATAACGGTCGGAGTTCATGATTCCTTACACAGGAACGAGCTGGCCCAGTCCGTACCATGAAAATGAGCCCACACTATGACTCCTCCTCCTCCGAACTTGACTGTGGGCTCTGTGCACTCAGGTAAGAAGCGTTCTCCAGGTATGCGCCAAACCCAAACTCGTCCATCGGATTGCCAGAGTGTGTAGCGAGATTCGTCTGTCCACATTACACGTTTCCATTGGTCCATTGTCCAGTTTCTGTGGGCTTTGCACCACTCCAGACGTCGCTTGGCGTTGATCCTGCTGATGTAGGGCTTGTGGGCAGCAGCACGGCCATGGAATCCCATCGTGTGCTGTTCCCGACGAATTGTCATGGTACTGGCATCATTTGCAGAGGCGTTTCGAAACTCTGTAGCAATTTTTTCCGCCGAGGACTTCCGGTTGCTGCGGGTGACACGATGAAGCACTCGACGGTCTCTGTCCGTTAGTTTCTTGGGTCTACCGGTTCGTTGTTGAACTGTTGTTGATCCCCGGGTCTTCCATTTCATAATGACATCGCCTACTGTTGACTTGGGTATCTGAAGATGGCTGGAAATGTCACGCACGGACTTGCCGCATAGGTGACATCTAACGATGGTTCCACGTTGGAACTCACTGAGCTCTGCCGAACGACCCATTCTTGCCAATGTCCAAGCAGAGTTGTGTCTGAAGGTGTGGGAAGCTATTTAAATGATGTGCAAGTCATTATCATGTGACATTGGGCCAATCGATGATCTGTGAGGGGTGTCCGGATATTTTTGATCATATAGTGTATCGTTTGGATCCTTTTTTAATAGTTATGTAAGCCCGCTGGGTTTTCATAATTCACGCTTAGGCTATATGAATATAGGGTGTCTCTCAGAGGACTCCCTGATTTTAAGAGTGAATATCTCGGAAAAGGAGATCGATAGAATGAAACAAGTGGCATGTTTATTTCCAAAGCCGTAAAAATCTGATACAAAGATTCAATAATAGTTACAAATTAACTACAAATGTTGCCGAAAGATGGCACTGTGTACAACTTACTGAAATTTTTACGGCTTTCGAAATAAACATACCACTTTTGCTGCGAAAAGTGAACATTTTGAATCGGTAGTGATGCGATTGCAATGGCTGCTTGCAAAGACAGTTTTGCCTATTTCTCAGACTCCGTAATGCAACTGTAGCGTGCATCGCCATCTCTGCAACATTTGTAAAGAATTTGTAAGTAATTTTAATACTTCTTTATCAGATTTTTACGGCTTTCACTCGATCCCGCACATATTTTCAGCTTGCCCGGACTGGCTTGAGAGGCTGCATTGAAAATGCAGAAAGAAAAAATCGAATTGTTGAAGGACATCGACATGTACGTGTTATTTAAGAAAAGAATACGCGGAGGTGTGTCGATGATTTTTCATCATTACGCCAGAGCACACAATTCACGTACAGTGGATGATAACACACATACCACTTGTTTCATTCTTCTCGAGATACTTACTCTTAAAATCAGCGAGTCATTTGTGGGACTCCCTATATGTTGAACGATTTTTACCTTCCAACATTATAAATTATTGAAAGCTATTTCTTTCTATATGAGCGTAAGAAATTCCGTTCCGAATCGAAAATTCCGTGCAGAAATGGTTTTATAAGTGTTACTATTTACTCAAGGTTCTAGACAAAGCCCTGATTTTAATTCGCTGAAAAACGATGGGCTGCATTTGAACGTTGATTAGTGAATTTGAATCTAGTAGAAAGTTTCCCAAAAGTATAGAAAATGTAGTAATATCTGACACTTTAATCAGGTAGTGTATCTTTTTCCAGAAGGTTCTAAAACATTTTATCTGCCTAAAAATTTATAATTAGAAGGATTTTACAAGTATCTTCTTCTTTGTAAAATATTTCAGTCTTTTTCTTATAATAATTTCTTTCCTTGTGAGACCAGATATCGAACATCCTAAAATCAAATGCCCTCCACCAATTGTGGCTAACACTACTGGATACACAGAAACAATTACTTGGCCACGTCCTACTGCTACCGATAATGGTAAGTTAAGAAAAATAATTTTTTAATATCAGTTTGAAAGTATACTTGGTATATATTGAATTTTACCTATTTAATAAAATGTCTGATTAAAGTTAAGGTTAAAAGAATACATCTGATACATCCTAAAAAGATTCGGGGAATAAGGCAACCTATTTCGCCACATCCTTTTCCAATTGGAGAAACGAAGCTCATATACGAAGCTTTAGACACAAGTCATTTAAAGGCTACCTGTTCCTTAATTGTAACTGTAAATGGTAATCATTTTCGTGAAAGTTGTTGTATATGGGTTTGTTCTTCATTTATTTAAATGAAGTACTTTTCTTTTTATATAGATTATGAACTGCCTAAGGTTATAGAATGTCCAGATCATAAAGAAGTTCAAAAAAGTCAAGCAACACCTGTTAGGTGGAAGGAACCAAAATTCACAGTTAGTATGAATCAGTTTTATACTTGTTAATTAGCGTATAAAGTATAAATGTGCAACCAAGTATACGAATGGCACACCAAATGATGTGTTCATTTTTATTACAAGATCATTTTATTCGACAGTTGAAATAATCATGGAACTGATATGATAAAGAAAGGGGATTGTAAATAGCTAAATAAACTATATACTCTACGTGGTGTATTTAAAAGGTTTGATGAACACTTATATATTTTGAATGCAAGGCATATAACCACGTGCAGGGACACTCACGAACCTTTATAGAAGCGTCTTTCGATGTGGATAACTTATGGCCGTCTGTGTATTACTGCCGCAGATATTCAAGCGCAATCTGTATGAGACGTGACATCAAACAGCAATGGAGCGGCGACAGCAATTAAGTTTTTTATTTATTTATTGATAGTAATCCAATACGTCCATTCAGGGCCTGTATGGCCAGAGGCCGACGAGTTGGGTCTCTGGATGGACCTGGATTAACGACTGCTGTATGATGGTTGCAGCAGCCGGGGGGTGAAGATCGTATCTCACTGATGGTCGCCCATCCAGTGGCTAGCCGTGCCTGATGTTGCTTAACTTACATGAAGTTGTGTTCAGTGAAAGCCCACCAGGCCTCCCCCAGTGTTCTGCTTCCCCCAGTAGTTCTGCTTCAAATTAAGAAAAAGTGACGGAGATATGTGAAATTCTTGATAAAAGTGTATGTATAGCAGCTGTGAGCAGGAAGTGTCTGTAAGAATGATCAAGGTTCAAATCGGTCATTGACATGATCAAGCGTGTGAGAGCAAGCTAGCAAGAAATCGATGACTAAGCTTGCCGATGATGATCGGCCTCCGTGGCTCAGTGGTTGCGTGACCGCCTCTGATTCCCGAGAACGACGTTGAATTTTTTCAGGGGGAGATCCGGAGATCACGCATTTCCTTTGGAAGGGAATTAAAGCCGTTGATCCCGTGTAATCGTTTGCCGGCTGCACATTAAAAAACCCTTGCAAGGCAAAATTTGCGGCCCCCTAATAACGCAGTACTGAAATGACCATAGCAGTTAAAAAGGACGTTAATATCAAACAAATCAAAGCAACCAATCATCATCAATGAAGATTTGGATAAGCTCAAGATTTTTGCCGCGCATTTTGACAGAAAATAAGCAAGACCTTTGGAAACAGGCAGAAATTTTATATCAGATTCCGGCCTTTTTTGTAATCCCACTGATGGATCACAGGGGGCGAGACTTTTCACTGCCTGTGTGACTTAAGGTGAATCCCAAATATGTTTTTTCCGATTTTTTTTCAGGAGCTTTATAAACATCATCAAAAGAGTAATGTGTCTGGTGGATACTACTTCGAAGCCAATAAAAATATTCCTGTGTATACTCTGTTGTTTTGTTAGTAAAGGGACAAACACAAACATCCATGTCCTCAACATGGGTCGAACCCACCACTTGCTGATCTCTAGAGCCACAAGCCTTATGCCTTAGCGCTCTCAGCCATGGAGGAATAATAACTGGCGGAAGAACTGCTTACTATTTCAAAGCTAAATTTTTTACGTCACGAATTTCAGCGCCGCTCTAGTGGCGGGCATATAAATAAAGATAATGAATCCCATAATGCATTGCTTTAGCAACCCACTCATGACTGTCATTTCTTTTAAAAGCAAATAATTTTTTTAAGATTTCGTTATAATTTATTCTAATTTGTCTAAAAATAAATTCTGTTTACACAATCTATGAATCAAAATTCAAAATTTAATAAAACAACAAAGCTTACTGCACTGTAAAATAAGAAAAACACTTTTGACTAAAACATATTTATTATAAATATTAACAATTATATATATTTGTTTTTTATTAACAAATAAAAAACTTCTAATGGCGGACGGGTGCGGACGCTTTTAATCTCTCTCTCGAGTAGCGGACTACTGCTAGATCAAAATTACCATAAATGTCAGGGGAGAAAAATCATTGTTTCATAGCATTGTCGAGAAAAATCTTTTAAGCATTCCAAGGAGCTTTAGCTAGCTGTGACAAAGATGTAATTTTAAGTGTCAGTAAGATTTTCCACTTTTAATCTATATTATACTTGATCCGTATCTATTTTATTACAACGTAACTACTCTACAACTCATCATTATGCCACGAGAAAGTAAAAATCCATCAACTCAAAAATTGGTTAATGTTCGTCCACCTTCTTTGGATTCGCCTGGTAGAGCTGGAGATGAAGGCTCGCTCTCCGCTAAGATTGATCAGGCTATTGCTGCACATTTTGCTGACTCATCGTCAATCGACCACCTCGTCTCCTTACTTTTGGATAAAATTTTAGAAAAATTGGATTCTAAGCTATCCGATTTGATCTCAAAATATCACCCCCTTCTGGAAAAAATGGAATCTACCTTATCAAGATTAGATCAACTCGAACAACAACAAAAAACATTGCAAGAAAAAGGTTATTGAGTCCTCCCCCCATCAGAATGAGACGCCTCGAATCGATTCTATTATCAAACAAATGGACGAACTTGAACAATATTCTCGTCGCTCCAATATTCGTATCTTTGGTGTTTCGGAGGAACCATCTGAACAATTACCTGATAAAATTTCTAAACTGATTTCCGACGTTTTAAGTGTTCCCATCACTACCTCAGATTTTACAGCGATCCACCGCTTGGGCCCTCGTGCGTCAACTCCCAATCGTCCTATAATCGCTCAACTGTCTTCATCAACACTCAAAGATGCGATTATAAAGAACCGCCGATATTTGCGTGGGACATCAGCTGTAATATTGGAAGATTTGACAGCCATACGATATCGTCTTTTACGGACAGCCAAATCGAAGTTTGGCCCCAAGAATGTTTGGAGTTTTGGCGGTCGAATATTTACCAAAGATACAGCAGGGAAAGTCCGTTAATGATTTCAACTTAGTCACTTGAAGTCGGTCATGGTTTATCTAATTTTTTTTCCTTTGTTCTTTGTTTATTTATTTAATTTTAATTTTAAGAGAATTCTATTGGTTCTTTTTTTTGTTAGTTCTAGATTGTTTTATTTGTTGCTCTAAGTTTAATTTTGTTTGTTTATATTTTTTTATTTATTTTTTTCTTTTTTCTTCTTTTGATTTTATTATATGATTTTCTTAACTATAAGGTTTTTTCCTCTGTCTTTTCTTGGTTTTCACTACCACATTAATCTAGTCCTTGCTATTTTACATTTATTGCCGAATTTTATTTTTTAGCTTTCTCTTTTTCAATATGTTTCCGATGATACTTGTACTGGCTCATTCTTTGCTTCTGTTTTTAAGGTTAATTCTCTTATTTTTTCCTTTTTACTGGAACTTAAAGGTGACTTATTTTATCGTTAAATAACACAATTTTCCTTTTGTCGTAACAACAGATTTTTTTCTGACTCTTTATTTTCATTTCCCCTCCGCTACCTCAGTTTGATTTAATTCTTCTTATTTTTTTCTTTTTTTTTCCCCTTTCTCCTTCTCTTCTTTTTTCTTCTTTTTTGGTCCTATATATTATTTCTTTTTTTGCATTTAGCCTTAATCCAAACCTTCATTCCTACCTTATTTTATTAAATTATTCCCTCCATTTATTTATTTCTTCAATGACCCGTTACGAACTCCCTATCACTCTTGATAATTTAACCTCTGCTATAAGTAATATGCATATCACCTCTGCTGAGCACTATTTAAGTCTTTTTTACCTAAATATTCGTAGTATCAATGCTAACTTTTCATCCACTCTAGTTACTTTGAATAATATTCCAATTGCCCCTAAAATTATAATTTTCACGGAAATTTGGTCTTATGACCCCTCTGATATTCCAGAAATTACTAACTTCAATACAGCCTCAATTTACCGGTCTAACAAACGTGGTGGAGGTATTTGTGTTTATATTACTAAAACTTTTAATTATACCATTATTTCCAAACATACAGTGGTATCGAATGACTTTGAAATTTTAACTATTAGTATCAATAACAAATACATGGTTATTTCAATTTATCGTCCTCCTTCTGGCCATTTTCCAACTTTCTGTTCTCATCTAGCTTCTATACTCTTAGACTTACAAACGATGTGCAAACCTATTTTGCTTTTAGGAGATTTTAACATAAACTTTAGTAAACCTTCTACCTGTCTTAACCTTCTATTAGACCCTATTACTAGAGCTGGCCTTACCCCTACTTCCTATTCCTTGTCTCATTTCTCTCTTCAACATAAAACCTACTCAGCAATCGATCTTTGTTTTTCTAACTTTAATAACGTTCTAATTAGTAATACTCTAGATGTTTCTATCTCTGACCATTTTCCTTTGTATATTATCTTTAACCAGTTAACCACCAACAAAGCCCGGCAAAATCTAGCTACGCCATCTCGTATAGTCTCCTCTGCTCGTCTCGCGATTTTCGAATCTTTTCTAACCCTTACAGATTGGTCACAACTTTTTTCTAGCACTAACGATATTAATCAACTCTTTGACCTTTTTTTATCTCAGTTACTTCTTGGTTACGTTCGGAATTTTACAACACGGGCTTCAGTAAATTATTCTCCTACTATTAATTTTCGTATACCATGGCTTACTCCTTATATTCTTGCCCTTTCTAAGAAGAAAAATGCCCTCTATCTTAAATTACGCCGCAAACCTTCCCGGGCTTTTTCCAGAACTTTTAAGGATCTCTCAAATAATATTAAATACCTAGTAAACAAATCGAAACAGGAATATTACGGTCGCTTATTTAAACAAATGTCTTCTAATAAATCCAAATGGAAAGTTCTAAATCAACTGCTAAAAGGACCTTCATCTTCCAATTTTTTGCCTCAATCGCTTCACAACCATGATTCTACCTCTCTTACAGATTTTTTGTGTACCCTCCTTCCTCCTTCTCCTTCCTCTATCAACACCAACTTAAATTACCCTTTCAATGTTCCTCGTAACTCTCATACTTTCTTTGTATTTCCCACCTCATCAGACGAAGTCGATAAAGTTATATCGCAACTTAAATCTTCTTCGGCCCCTTATCCCCTTTGGTTACGCTCTGATGTCATAATCTCCATCAAACACTGTATCTCGTCTCCATTAGCTTATATCTTCAACCATTCATTAATCTCTGGTTCTTATCCGCCAACCCTTAAACTAACAAAAATTACTCCTATTTTTAAAAAAGGCGATCCTAATGTGTATTCAAATTATCGTCCCATCTCAACCCTACCTGTATTCGCAAAAAATCTTTGAGAAGCTTTATTTTATTCGTTTATCCCAATTTGTTTATTCTCATAACTTTATTAACCCTGCACAACATGGATTTACTCCCAATCGAAATGTCGAAACTGCATGCTACGATCTAATCGAATTTGCTTCTTCCGAAATGTCTTCTAATAAATATGTTGCTTCTATCTTCATCGATTTTTCTAAGGCCTTTGACTCTATCCCTATTTCTTTACTTCTTTACAAATTGTCTTTTTTTTATAATATACATGGCCCACCTTTGGCCTGGCTTTCTAATTTGTTAACTAATCGGCGTTATTTTTTAGCTTTTTCTGGTAAATCTTCCTTAACTCTAAACAGAAGCCATGGCGTGTCGCAAGGTTCTATTTTTTCCCCTTTGCTTTTTAATCTATTTATTAATGATTTACCAACAGTTTTTTCTTTAACTAACCCCATTCTTTACGCTGACGATGTTACTCTTTTATTCTCTAACCTTCTCAATTAATTTCTTCACTCAATTTGGCTTTATCTGAACTGAAAAATTGGAATGAAGCGAATTCTTTAGTTGTCAATACTGATAAAACTAAACTCATGTTTTTTTTTCAACGCAACAAACGTAACGTTCCTAATAACCCATTAGTTTATTATAACAATCAATTGATTTCTCCTATTAATTCTTTTAAATACCTTGGCTTAATTTTAACCCCTGATTTAACTTGGGACCTCCATATTGACAATTTGTTAACCAAATTAAACAAAAATCAAGGGATGATCTCCAGACTCCAATATCTTCCAAACCATATTCTATTAATCCTCTACTACTCTTTGATACACTCCTCACTTTGCTACGGTATCATTTTCTGGGGATCCTCCACCTCGTATAATTTAAATAGAATCTTGAAACTACAGAAATGGTTCCTACGTACACTATTGAAATTTAACTTGTCTTTTTCAGTCTCTCATTACTTTGCGCTTTTGCGCATACCAACTATTCATCAGCTCTATACTATTCAATTATGTTATTTTATTTATAAAGCCACTAACTCTCAATTGTTCCTATCTTCTTCTCTAAATATAAGACTACATACCTATCCAACTCGTATAGCCAGTAATATTCGCTTACCCTTCATCAAAAATAATTATTTAGGTAGATGTATTTCTTTTATTGGCATCAAATACTTGTCTCAGCTACCCTTAGATATTCGTACCTTACCTACTTATAATGTCTTTAGAAAAGCTTTAAAAAATTTTATATTTGTCAACAACATCCTTTAAGTTTATTATAATTGTTTAGCAATTTCTAGGTTCAGCTAAATCAGCATTCTCACCAGTTGTGTTAATTTTTTTTTTTTGATCCTAATATTATCTAGGTTATGAAAATAGTCTTAAATTTTTATATTTTCTAGTATTTTTCTCCCATAATTTTTATTGTATATTACTAATTTAAACTACTTATTTATTTAATTTGTCTGCATTCATCAATGTTTTGTATTCAAAACGATAATTCTAAGTGCTTCTTTTTACTTTTTCACCGTTTTCATTTTGGTCTGCTCCGTTTTGTTTTGTTTTGTTTTATTTTTGAATATTGTTTTTTCCTCCACACCTCACTACTAACTGTATGTTCTGTAGCGTTCCCCTACCCCCCTATATTACTAAATATAGATGCGATTTCAAAAACTCAACAGGGGTTGGCGAACACAAGAGTTCGAGACCGATATTTTCAGGAATTGATCACCCACTAACTGCCAATGAAAGCATTCCTTTATTCCTCTAAAAAAACAATATAACCAACATTCAACACTCAAATACGACTCTAATCAGTATGCAAATTTATCATTGGTTTGCATAATGACTATAGTCCCAATAAGCAACATCTACCAAATTACATAACTCAACTGACTTAAGGTCAATTACACCCCAAGCATATCCGGAATTAATTCGCGCTGGCCAGTGTCTGATCACCCACTAGTTGATCCGTACAAATATTCCAATTTTCTTTTGCACACCAGAAGGCGCCACGTCCCTCCTTTTTTTAGGGCAGAGCAGGGGAGAAGGACTGTAACCCCTCTTGGGCACAACTAATAGGTGATACAATGACTACAGTGGAATTCCGTGTCATCGCACTACATGCCATACGTGCGTGGCTAATTCCACTCTAATAAACTTAATACTTATGGACTATTTATACTAGTGGGAGTAACAAACTATTTACACCATCCAAAATAAATACAAGCAATTCTTCATTACATTGATCTAACATGTGGATCGAGCTCAAGCTAAACTGTTATGTCCGTCGCACATCACTATTTCTTGTCACGACGGCTAGGTATAACGATGTGGATAAAACCCATGGTCATTACAGTTACTCTAACATGACGGGCTCCGTTAAATGTTCGGACTCCTTACTGCGACAAAGCATGCGCGGATATCGTCAGGGCTCTCCAGAATCGCTTACTCATTACGTTTTCGGGCGCTCCTATCCACATCGGACTTAGGCTGCATGACGACTGCGTTACGGGCATCTCCATATAACAAACAAATTACGATAAAAGCAGTGCTTTAGAGCAATAAAGTTTTATGCGAATGTTAATACTTATCGTAAGTGTTATCCTCGCTGGCTGGAACCATTATCCATCCACACGTCCGATACTCTTGCATTTTCGAACACGTTCGGGCTGGTCATCCATGACGGGGTAAGCGTGATGCAGACGATTAAAATTACTTCTACTTCACCACAGTGACTTCCATCTCCATCTCGCTTACATCAAAACAGCATTTTATCAAGGTCACAAAGAATTATTTCCATATTAAGCTTGGCATATTTCAATTAACTCTGTCGAACGAACGCTCCCGACTACATCGCAAGACAACACGCTCATAACCACAACAACAACACACACACACCACGCGGTAACAATCCTTTTTTTTTAGGAACACGACAAATTCTCCGAAAACGTTACAACAATACTCTCCCAACAACGACTCATTATACAGCATGAACATTTAATTTTCTCCTTAATAAAACATCAATAACGTAATACCACTTACTATAACGAATTACTCCCGTATAACAACGAAACCACAGTACACCTATAATTT
>JAHWFO010109104.1:141608-156772 GCA_023313115.1 Rhysida immarginata
ACCTATAATTTAATTTCTTATTACAAAACGATCACACTCAACCTGACATACGTAACTCACACTTAAGGGACGTTACAGTTTCATTATTGTATTTATTTCTTGTAGCCCCCGGGGACCTAACTCGTCGGTTTTGTACCATACCGGTCCCTGGACTGCGTCATTGTATCTTCCTCTAATAAAATAAAATAAATAAATAAATAAATAAATAAATAAATAAATAAATCATTAATATGCAGATTTAATTTATCAATTTACAATGATTCTATTTACAATATGAAAAAAACCTTGGAATACACAATTAATTTTTTATATATTTACAAATTATTCATGTAACTAAACTGCGGTATTTAGTAACTTTTTAAGAAGAGGATTCATGAATCCTTTACCTTGAAGTGCGATGAACATACACGATAATTATAAATCTTTTCAACTGTTTTTTTTTTTAATAAATCAAATCGATTTATTGCTGTCGACCATGCCTTACATCTTAAGAAAAATATATTTTCATTAAACTTCTCTAACAAGTATTCTGTAATTATAAAAAAATATAGTTTAACCTTCTGGTACTAATATTAATTTTAAGAACAGCGTTCCCAACCTCGATCCCTCATACGTTTATACCGTTAATCCATAACGAGATCAAAAGACGCACCTTTCTTACAAACACTTACAGATGCAGCTTCAGTTTCGAAACTAATCACGCAGGGTAAGCGAAATTGAATGGGTGATTCTAAACAAAAAGGTTCATATGAACACGAGTCCGAATTTGAACGATAACAGAAATAAAAATGCCGTCACCAAGATCAACAAGTTAATAACTCGGATTCTATAACATCTAGGATGATTAAATTTGAAGGAATAATGGGGTACATACAGCTATGTATACCGGTAAAATTTGATCGAATTCCAACCAGTAGTTTCCGAGTTACGCATTCAACCACCAAAGTATTCGTTGAAATTCAATCAAATTTTAACGTATAGGCTCCGTGCACACAACGGGTGGCAGCACTGAAATTGGCGTTTTTCGCTATCTGGTGACTAAATTTGTAAGTCATTGAATGAGATCCTGCCCTTCCATGCTGTGAGATACTGGATATAATGGCTAGTAGAAATTTTTTGTGGCTTTAAAGCCCTGAGAAAATCCAAAAGAAAACCACAAAATGCAGTTTAGAACGCAGTGATGAATACAAGCAGTGGAAACGACTCATTAAGAAAATGCTAATTTTTGTCGCCAGAGGGGATCGAGGTCGGAAATATTAACTCCGCACGGAGCCTATACACAGTTCTATGTATCCTATTATACCCCTAAATTTCATCATCCTAAATGTTATAAACCTGAGTTATTAACTTCTTGATCTTGGTGACGGCATTTTTATTTCTGTTATCGTCCGAATTCGGACTCCTGTTAATATAAAGTTTTTTGCTTAGAATCACTCATACAACCATTCACCAAATTTTATTTCACTCATTATAGAACACTCTGTATAATTTCTTGTTTAATGTAAGCATTTTTATTTCTAAAAAGAATATTCCCCATGATTTTTATTGTTTAAATTTATTTTCAGTTACATTATTGTAATAAATTTAATTGTTGGCACAGATAACGTCACGACCTTTTAGAAACTACCAGGCCTGAACCGTGACCACCGAGAGATAAAGCCTGAAGGGTATTGTTAATCTTGAAACTTCATAGATTGTTACATCATCTACCAGAAGGGTATTGTTAACAGAAGGGTATTGTTATTCGTATTTCTACCAATAAGAAGTCTTAAATTAACCTTTCTAATGATGATGTAACAGTCTATGAAGTTTCAATACACAGGCCTTATCTCTCGGTGGTCACGCCTGAACATGAAAACGATAAGACATTATTACATTGTTCTGGTGGTGCTATTACAACACAACCTAAAGAGAAGGCCCGTTCACTGAAACGTCATCTATTGTTACATCATCACAGGGCGAGATTTAGGGCTTAATCTTGGTAGAAATCCCTAATTGTTGGTAGAAATCCAATAATAAACCCTAAATTTTGCCCTCTAATGATGATGTAACAATGCAGGACATGTCAATGAAAGTGCTTTAAAAATACATTATCGATGCCATGTTCAGGCCTGGTATTTTCTAGGAAGCCGTAACAAAGTTTTATCGCATAACGGTCTACAGATATAAATAGTCATCGAGCTCCACTAAAAATGAAGCTAAAGTTTCTAGCTCCCGATAGGGCGGGAACTCTATTGAAAAGTGGCGCTGCATGTACATGCGGCCCAACTGCGCCTGCAGTGCCACCCTATCGGCAGATAGAAACTTTAGTTTCATTTTCAGTTTAAATCAATATCTCTATTTCCCTGACTATCCCTGACTTTCCAGAATGTGGGAACCCTGGCATTATTGAAAAATAAACGATATTTCGGTAATCGATTTCCCATTAAAACGACAGTTCGATAATCGATTCTCATTAAAGCGATATCGATATGAAAATCGATATTTCCATTCTAATTAGTTTTCAAGTAAAATACATAACAAAGGCGTCAGATTGAATGCAAAACATTTCAATTTTAATGAATTAAAACAAATAAGGAAAACGAGGTAAATTACATTGAATAATAGTTATTTTTATTGCCACAAATTATCGGGAATATTTGCTAAAAATACAGTCATTGCCATGTTTACTGGTTTAGCTCTATTCCTTTTTTCTGTGATTATTTGGCCAGTGTTTGAAAAAAGCCGCTCACACGGAACTGAAGTTCCCACAACACATAAATATTTTTCTGCTATCTGAAATAAATCAGGAAATACTTCTTTGTATCTTTTCCAGATCTCCATGGGTTCTGTTCGTCTGTCTTTTACAGAAGGTACATTTAAATATTGACGAAGAGTGAAACTCAATCCAGCCATCTGTTGAGGATCTGCAACACTATTTTGACACAAATCATCAAAAACTTTCCAAAAATTATCTTCTTTTGCTTCAGTCAGATGAACTTCAAGGGGTGTAATTAATTTGAGTTCAGAGTAAATAAATGTTAAAGCTCTGTAATGATTTTCAGGTTTTTCGAATGGAAAATGCTTGAATCTGGGATCTAAAATTGTTGCCACAGAAATTAAATGCTGATTTTCAATATATTGAAATCTTTGATTAATTTCTTGCAGGAGATTATTTGGTAATTGAATACCAGTTGTAGTGTTGCACTTAAATTTTTGCAAATTATTTTTTAAGCAAAATATTAATGATAGTATTTTGCTTACTGATGTCGTCTTTTCTGAAGAAACTTCGAAAGTTACTCTGTGGAGTGGTTGCATTACTTCTTGAATATCTGTCAATATATCTAGCTCTTCCGCAGAAAGCATTCCTGGCCCTTTTAGTTTGAATAAAGTAGTTGCAATTTCTTCTTTTAATAAAAGAAATCTCTCTATCATTAAAAAGAGAGAGTTCCATCTCGTGCATATTTCTTGTTTTAATTTAAATGTATTTTCATTGCTGCTATTCTGAAGTCTTCTCAACTCATCACTTGCTTTAACACTTTGTTTAAAGTAAGTGACTATTGCTTTCACCTTACTGATTATATTTTGTAATCCATTAGTCTTTGTTGTAGCAGATTGAGCTACTAAATTTAAAGAATGGGCAAAGCAGGACAAATGCTTGTTTTTTCCAAGTAATAATGTAACAGCATTTTTAATATTGCTGGCATTATCTGTTACAAAAGCAACAATCTTGGATTCTGGAATGTCCCAAGAACATAACACGTCTTTTAATTTATCTTTAAGGTAAACTGAAGTGTGGCTCTCAGTTAACAATTTAACATCCAGAATTGCTGACATCTGTTGAAACTCAAAATTGAAAAAATGGGCAGTCACTCCCAAATAAGACATACTGTTCATTGTATCTGTCCATATATCAGTGGTCAAACACAACCATTTTGCAGTTCCAATTTCTTTTCTCAACTGTACCTTCATAATTTCAAATTTTTCTTTTAACAAATTCATAGTTTTTTTTCTGCTAGTGGAAAACAGTATTTTAAAAGATCTTTGAAATGTTTAGATTCAATAAATCTAAACGGTAATCCATCTTTAACAATCATCTTCAGAATGAGATTTGTCATTGCTTTATGATTGTTACCTCCTCCTATAATAAAGTTAAGATTTCAATTAAATTTGTTTAACAATTAAAAATAAAAATTAAATTCTGTTCATCTACTTACATTTAAATGAATTTTGTCGCTGGATCATTGTAATCAATGGCAGACACATAGTTGAATTAGTTTTGTTGCTGCATTCATTTTCTGTAGTTTTTCTTCCAATACTCACGCTTACTGATGGCTGGGAAGAGTTGGAGTTACTTAATAGTTCGTCTAAGTTCCTAATTGAAGTTTGCAAAGAAATATGTAAACACTTTTTAACTGATATTTTTAAATCAAGTATTTAATTATTTAACTTATTTAAATTGTTGTTTAAAATTATTTTAAATTTTACCTGTTAGTTTCAGCATCTACAATCTGAGATGGAATTGTACTCGAAGCATTTGTATTACTAAAATGTTTTTTTTCTCCAGCTGGGTGATGAGATGAACCAGAAAATTTAGAGCATCTACTAAATTTAGAGATGGTATAAATTCGATGTATTCCCTGTTGTTTTCACAGTGGCTTTGCAGTAGTTGCAAACACTTTCAGTTTTGCTTTTCTTGGCGAAATGCTGCCAAACAGCGCTGCGATTGCGACCTCCTACTCGGACTGGACCCATAACCAGTTTTAGCTGTTTGGACTGACAACTGACTAGTCTCGAAGTTGGACCTAAAATAAATCCCCAATCCCCAAGTTACGGACGAGGAGGCAAAAATTATTGAACAAGCCTCGTAATACTACTACTACTAATAATAATAATATTGTTATAATTTGAAGAACAAACTTACCTTGGCTGAATTTTGCTTCACAATATGGAAGCTTCAAAATCTACTGAAGCCTTCAAAATCTACTGAAGCCTTCAAAATCGTCTGAAGATAGCACTCGACAATCGACAATCGAACAGTGCAGGTAAAACGAAACGAGTGGTCCGAAAGCAACGCTTTCACTGCCATACTCGTCCAGAAAGTAACCACGGGAAGTACACTGAACTAGGCAAGAAGCCAGATGAAACCTAGTTACGTCATCCAGAGGATAAGATGGAGTCCTTTCCTATCAGGACGATAGTGTTGATTGTTGATTGACGAGGGACAAGGGACACGAGGAGCTAGGAGATCCAATATTCGGGAAATATCGCCTTTTGGATGTCGTCGAAATTGATGTCCAGGAGGTGACGCGGCCTGCGATGTCTAAGAAGGCTTCTAAAGGTAAGCGGGTGCTCAAGAAGACCTGCAACCAGAGGATTGGGATGGTCCTTCATGTTCGGAAGCAGCCTTTTCATCAATTCCTGGACGTGATTCCCAATGGGAGGTATCTCAAAATCATCGGCAATAGAAGTATTTGTTGCAACTCTCCTGTCAAATTGAGCAATGGTCCTCAAGGTAACCTTTTGGAAAGTTTGGAGGTCCTTCCATCGGGACTTACACACTGTAGCCCATGCAGGCATACCATAAAGTAAGATGGTTCGGATTACCGTCCTATACAGCAGTAGTTTGCAGTCCAATCCAAGCGCGCTGTTTCGCCCAAGAAGAGCTACCAGGCTGAACTTTGCCTTCTTTGCCTTGTTGATGGCGTAGGAGACATGGTCGCCCCAATTTAGCTTGGCATCTATTACCACTCCGAGGTATTTGTAATGTTTTACCCATTCGAGCTCTCTACCAGAAAGGAAGAGAGGACTCGGGGGTTTCCGAAGTTTCTATGTAATGAACATTGCCTTGCATTTGTCAACATTTAGATTCAGTCTCCACTTAGCAAACCACTTCTCGCACTTATGTAAGGCATTCTGCAATCGAGATATGACATGAGCTGGAACGCGAGCAGTGGTCATGATGGCCGCGTCGTCAGCGAACAGATATAGCTTGCAATTAGTAAAAGTTGGGAAGTCATGGATGAAAAAGTTGAACAGTGCAGGGCCCAGGACAGAACCCTGCGGAACACCAGCCTTGACGTCACAAGGATTAGACATGGAGCAGCCAACCTTGACAAGAAAGGTCCTGTTTGACAGAAAGGAACTAATCAAGGTAATGAGTTCGTCCGAAAAACCGCAAGTAATCATCTTGTATATGAGGCCGTTGTGCCAAACCTGATCAAAAGCTTTTCGGACATCCAAAAACACAAGACCTCCATATTTAGAGGAGTGTTTAAATCTGCAACAAGCCTCCAGATCTGGAGTTGGCAGGAGTGACCTGGCCGAAAGCCGAATTGCTCATCACGAACAAGATTGTTAGCCACACAGAGTGTCGTTAAATCTCTTAAGAATGATGCGTTCAAACACTTTTGATAGCATAGGTAACAAGCTTATAGGCCTATAGCTGACAGGGAGGGCAGGGTTTAGACCAGGCTTCGGTATGGTAACAATTACAGACTCTTTCCACTTGACAGGAAAGTAACCACGTCTCCAGCAGTCATTCATGGCCCTGGTAATAGTCGCAACAACATTTGGAGGTAAATTCTTGAGAGTGCTATTTGTGACGGAATCGATACCTGCTGCTTTCCTGCTTTTAAGATGCTTTATGACATCGGAGATTTCGTGAACGCCAATAGTGTCCTCACAGGTAGAAATACGATGAGTGAGCTCGTATGCGATACATCCATCGTTGACAAGACGAATATTTGGGAAATTATCCGGGTTGTCCTCACCATGAGTGGTAAATTGTTTAACCAAGGATTCGGCGATCAGTTGAGCTTTATCTTGATCACCCGTGACGCGTGTTATCAGTGAACATTAACATTAGAGTAAAGAACATTCTGTCATAGCAAATTTTAATGTCGCTGAGATGTTATTTCGATATAGAAAGTAATCATTAGTTTTGTGCTAAGTGAATCCTCCCTATACAAAGGAGCATCAAATCGTTAACCCTTTTAGGTCATTTTGCTTTTATATTGTTTTTCCACCGTACTAACCTGGTATTGAGAATAACTTTCAATCATTTATTCATCGTTTTATCTTTTTCTGTATTCAATAAATACTTATTTTCATTCATAACATAATAATGCGTAATTTCCTCTGAATTTGAGTAAGAAGGGTTATCTAGTACGGAGGGTTGATTCAGATAAAATGAGACGACTTTAAACGCCGCGTATGACCTTGACGGAATGTGATTTGCATGACTCGTCCACTATTCATGGGATTAGCTTTGTATACACTTGTTGCTGTTATCTGGGACATTTCGTGCTGAAAAATGGCTTCCAAAATCACAGCTTTTTGGGAAGGGTATATGTTTGGTTTTTCCGACGCTAACTTCAGTCTTTCGTGCATTGTGGAATTATGCAAACGAAATGGTATTGTGGCAAAGCTACTGTGGGTCGAATAATCAAAAAGAACAAATTGCGACTATCTAATGAACGTGGACGAGCAGAGAAGCAGACCAGAAACAAGCCCCAGCCAACACGCCCAGCTCAGGTGGTGCGAGAAATCCGGTCTGAAGTGCTGAAAGAAAATCCCCCCACACAGAGAAGTCTATCCCAAAGGAAAGGTATTTCACAGGCAACAGTCTCCAGAATAATTCATGACAATCTTGGGCTGGAGCGACGTCATAAAGCGCGCGGTCACACAACTGAGTGACTGAACACAACTGAACACTGCCAAGTCATCTGTGGTTTACTACAGGAAGATGGAACAGGAGACGGGCATACTGAGTTATTCCCTTCTCTCATGTGCCTGTAAAATTTCCTGACGCATCACCGATGGATTCCTGTGGTTTTGGTCTCCTGAAACGACGGCTCGGAAGTCGCCGACCAAGAACCGTTGATGGGCTATGGAAAGTGTGTCAGCAAGTGTGGAACGAACTTCCCACGGAGTCCCTCAAACTCAGCCTACTTCAGTGGAAATTACGTTGCCGGGCGATAGTTCAACAACGTGGTTCTCACATCGAACACAACCGCAAAGTCGTCTCATTTTATCTGAATCAACCCTCTGTATATAAGGGAAGACCTAATTTTGTAATTGGGAAAGCTTTACAAATTTTATTGAGAGGAGAAGATAAATATCTGTAGATAAATATAAAATATCACTATACGATCACTTGACATTATTGAAAAGGAATTAAGTTAGAAAAAGTTCATTTAAGAAAAGGGTAACTTAACAGTGACAACAGGGAAGGGTATAGAGAACTAAGAACTCTTTGGGGACCCTCCAAGGTTAGCTAATTAAGTTATAGTAATTAGTAATTAAGTTATATATAATGTATATGTTCCTTATCAAGGTAAGAACACAGCTTAATTAAGAATACGAGTGGATATATGGTAAGGTGGTTGTAATTAACGGTACAACTGGTACCTTAGACCACTCTGTACAACTGGTACCGTGGAGTAAGGACTTTCATGCGGTACAATTTCTTTGTGTTTACTCAACTTTTTGATGTTTTGGAAAGAAGGAATTCCCGATCTGCGAGATGAGTGCTTGCCCTTTCATTGGACTTCCATCTTGACTAGTGCCCTGCGATACAGCGAAAAAGAATCGAGAGTCAATTCTTTTGGAAAATCGGGAATAGATTTTTCGATTTTTGTATGGCATTGATACATTGTTAGAGAATCGATACTCAAAAAAACCGAGGAATCGCCAAACATCTAAGCCATGTGCAGGGAATCGAAGTAAATTCGAAAAGGAAAAGAAAGATTTCCGAAGTAGAGGAGAAAAATAAAGGTCATGCTTCAACGTCTGGGCCGTTTAGCATCGTGCAAGCATCATTGTTGTTTTAGCACCGTTTAGCATCGTGCAAGCATCCTGAAGTTAAATTGCTTTTCAGTTTTCATTCATTATGTTAATTAGAATAATGTTTTTAGACCTATACAAGTTTGTTGTACATGCTTTACTTTCATTACCTAATCAAAAATGCAAATAATGGCAGTATGAGTACCAGCTTAGGTTTAGTTACATATTTTCAACTCTATTTGAAATCATCTGTTTTGGCAATGGATAGCAATCCTTTACAGTATTGGAAGAGAATGCAAGAGCATAGTCCATTACTCCTTCAGTTGGCATTGAAGTATGACTTCTCCAGCAACTTCAGTGCCAGCTGAATGGTTGTTTTCTAAAGCTGGATTTGTGCTAAACAAACGCAGATCATGTTCAGACTCCAAAGATTCAGAAAAGTTGCTTAGTCTAAACTCTGTACCATTTGATGATTTGATCAATTTGAAATAAATATTTATTTGTTCGGTTTATGTATTTCTATTTGTATTATTGTATTTGGCTTTTAGGTAACATATGACGTTGCTGTGACAGTAATATACAAAAATATTATTGTTTTTCGCAAAACAAAGAAGAATCGATTTTTTTGATAAAATGTATTGATTATTTACATTAATAGATTCCGGAAACCGATTTTCAATGTTTTACCCATCGGAGGGCACTAATCTTGACTACCTTACGCTCTTTAGGATAATTGGAAACATCTTTGTTGTACCGTGTCGGCGATGGCCCAATTGGCAGTGGCGACGAGCGTGATATTCGTGGTTCTGGTTCGAATCCAAGTCGCGGAATCGTTACTTCCATTTCTTCCAATAATATCATTAAATTAGGTTTAATCTGTTCGACTAAAATTATCGTAAATAGATTATGCAAATTTTTATAATGATCCAATAACTGTTCTATTCTTAATTTCAGGACAATTCGAGAAACGTGACTATTTCTGCACAAAGCCATATACAAGGAGATACATTTACACTGGAAAAACCCGAATTAGTACGATACGTAGCAAGTGATCCTTCTGGCAATACCAAAGAGTGCACGTTTTATATTAAAATCAAAAGTAAGGGTTCCATTTAGATGATAAATTAAATTTTAATTTTAAACTTTACTTTAAATACATTATTTTCGTAATTGATTGAGTTTAATAAATGACCTTACGAAAGTACGAGGTTGAAAGAATGATACAAATCGATATAGAAATGAAACAAATAAGAATAATCTCCTTGTACAATAAAGCACTTGTCCCATCGTTTCACAAGCACCTCAAAACCAGCAGCATAAAATTCTTTGGACTACTGTCTGAACCAGGCGGCAACTTTCCTTTGTACAGCTTGAAGCCGATCAAATGGAAGTCGCTTGGAGCAAGGTAAGGGCTGTACGGAGAATGCTCGAAAACTTCCCAGTTGAACTTTCGCAGCATCTCAGATGTTTTGATTGCAAAATGAGGACACGCGTTCTCATGAAATAAAAACACGCCTTTGATGAAGAGTTATGGGCTTCCGTCGAATGACATTACAAAATTTCATGAGGACGTTACAGTAAGAGTATACCCCCGGGTTGTTTTTTTTTTTTACATACAAGTTAGAAACAAAGACATATTTTAATTTAAAGAAATTAATTTCCTATTCCTAAAACACATTTTTGGAGTTATTTATCAGAATGCTTGGAACAAAAAAACAAATCATTTTCTTTATAAATTTTTAAAGATTATTTTTAGAACGGAGTATCATTTTATTTTTATTAATTGAACAATATAATTGCAAACTGAAAAACTGAGTTTTTTCGTATATTTTTAATATTTGATGTTTTTATACTTTTTCATTCCAGCTGTATTATATGTATCTGTTCAGAGGGGGAAGCAAAATAATATAATATTTAAGGGGTGATACTTTAAAGGAAACCCCGAAACTTAAGAATGAATGTGGCTCGTTAAAGACTTTTATTTTTGGTTTAAAATATGCAATGTTTATTTATAAAATATCAAAAAATTCTATACAAAAGAATGTTCTATACAATATGGTTAATTGAGGAATAGGCATTGCGATCTCAATTACAAAAGAAAAAAATATTTCTCGGAATACAATAAGGAAATACTTGAATGTATGTTAAATACAGCAAAACACTGTAACGAGAAATATTAATCGCTACATGAGTGAATTAACTTTAAATATAAAAAAGAATTGAGACAGACCAATTCCTTATAATTAATAAGGAAAAGAAATTTCAAATTCCCATTAAATGTCTAAAGAAAGACTGAGGATTGATAAGCAATTATTAATGGGGAATAAAAAATGAAATTGTGCAGCATGGCGTCCCTTGTGCGAGTTATTGTTGAAATAGCATTAAAAGAAATTTCATTATTACCTTATGGGGTAACCCGCAAAACAATGCTGCTCGATAAAGAATCATGGCTGCCGCGAGAAAGTGAGAAATTCAATAAGAAACTAAACATCGAACGGCAGGGTAAGAGAAATTCGCAGAGCATTGGAATGAAAATGATAAATGGAATATGAACGCCATGCTGCAGTCAAGGAATGACGTGGAGGACCAGAAGGAGGGACGACTGGTCAAGCCAGTTGCTGGAAGTGGTCTGTCTGAAATTAAAAAAATCAGTAACCACGGAAGGAACATCAACAATAGTGGGACACATCCAAAGAACGTTAAGGAAAAGAATGAAAGCTCTACTTGATTTAGTGTAAGTTTGTAGATCCTAGCGCCGCCACATCCTGACGGGAAGTGTTATGCAGAGAAGCTCTCGCTCATGTCAAAGAGGGCAGCAAATGCTTTGCCATATCTGCATTCATTGAAGTTTTTTTTATTTAGTTTTAAAATGCTAAATTAAATTATTGTTCATTTATTTTCTCATTTATTTACTGACACGGTTTATTATATTGAAAGTGTAATTATTTTATTCCATAACATTATTTTATAATGAAATCTTGTAATTTTTTTTAAATTCTGTAATTTTTAATATGTATGTTAGAAAGAAGCAAATGTTTATTTTAACATGACTTTTATTCACTTACTTTTTTAAAAGTGATTTAAAAGCAGACACCACAAAAATTAGACCGTAGAAAAGATGTTGAACATAATTTTTTTATATAAAAAAAAATAAAATCAATTGCAGTTAATGAATTAATTTTTTTCAAGAATTTTTTTGGCTAAAAAACCTTTAACGTATGCAGCCGAATTTGTTTCAAATAAATTTGGATTCTCAGCGTCTAGAGTTATTGGACCTGAGTCAAAAGAAGACTTTGCAACTGCTTCGAATTCAAGTTGGCAATAAAAGTTCATCATTATCCTTTTCACAGTTTCCTACTGACCAGCATAAAATAACATTTGTGGCCGTAAGTTATTTCTTCTTCTTCACAGCCTTCGTCTCTTTCAGGAGGAGACTAGCTGTTTGTAGCAATTATGGGCGAGGTCAAAAATGCAAACACCGAGTTGGGTTGGTGAAGCAATGATTATTGCTCGATTGTTAACGTATTGTTGACTATCGTAGCAACAATGATTTTCTTCACTAACTCAACTCGGTGTTAGCATTTTTGACCTCGCCCAATGTTTTGTAGCAATGACAAATTTTATTGCTTGGCAATTGTTTTACCCTTAGCAACACACGCGCAAGATATATGATAAGCTGAAGCCGCGCTGAAATTCATTGTTATAGCAGCACAAACAATCAAAAAACGTATAAGGTTAAGAAGTGAAGGCTGTGTTTATATCACGTGATAAAAGCTGCCCGATCATCAAATGGGGACTTCCCTGCAAGACACATTTCCCGCCAGACTGGGCGGCGCCACTTAAGTCTACGCGAGCCTTTCCTTCTTATCCTTATACGTTCTTTGACACATCCTCGTGCTCACGAAAATTATTTGCGAGGGATAACTAGCTGCAGACAGTGATATTCTCGTGGAGATTTTAATTAACATTTATTAAAACAATATATACCCAACAATCACTGTCTGCAAAACGGTAAAAAAAAACTTAAAGAATAAAAAAAATAGAAACTTGAATTATATCTATTTTTTACATAAAAATCTGAGTTTTCCCGAACAGTATCGTATACTACTCATTTGTATTGAATGTATGATAATAAAACTATATATGACCTTGTAAAAAATATAATAAAGTTAAGAGTTAACATAAAAGACGATAAAAAATATCGTTTCTAATTAACTATCAAAAAAAAGGAAAATAAATGGAAAAAAAAACCCAATCTAATTGGATGAAGAGGATAAACAATCCAAAATTAAATAAATAGAACAAAGTCTAAATTTAAAGAACATCAATTAGTAGTTTTAAAATATTAAAACATAATTGACAATGCTGAAGAAGCGAAGGAGAACAACCTACATCTGGGTATATTCTGGGCCGGGATTAATCTGGGCTGCTACAGTCGATTTTTAGATCAAATCGTGAAGGTTTAACGTTTCAAGTTTAATTTCATTATAGGCCTATAACTTTAATCAGGGTTTAAAAATTTAGTCGTTTTATATAAAATATTAAAATACTTAAAAAATGCCTGTGAAATTTTAAATACCGGAATGTGGTAGGCAATATGCCAAAGGCATCCCAGAGGACTGTGAGCATAATTTTCCCGGTGCTGCACAAAGGAAATTCATTGTCTGACCAACATGAATTGAGGTTAGATCATACCAAAATGTGTTTCTTTACTGGTTTTCATGAAATTAAGATATTTGCTTTGACATTTCGGCTAAAATGAATTAGTTTTAAGTAGCAATGGGTGATTATATATTTTCTTTTAAGTATATTTAGCACTGCTAAGAATGTAGGGTACACAGGTATAGTATATATAAGGATTTTATTGATTTTTTGATGACGAGATCATTCTGTTTTAGTGACTGAGCTTTAGTATTATCGTAAGGAACACAATGTCAAGCTCTTCATATAAAAGTAAAATTTGGCAACACTTGAAAGACAAGATGCCGAAAAACAATAAAACGTAAAGGAAACAAAACAAATTTTAGGAACTATTTAATAATTACCATCATGACGTTTACAGCAGCCTGTCTGTTCTCGAAAGCAATGTCCACGGAAGAACTGGCAGAAAACCGGAACAACGTTTCCGACGATTTATAAGACAGCACTAAAATACTTATTGATCATAATAACTTCAGTACCATGTGAGAGATTATTTTCCAAAGCTGGAAGAATTGCAACGGAAGTAAGATCTAAATTATCAGGCAAAAGACTGCAGAAATTATTGTTTCTAAGTTCATTAGAAGATAATATTTTGCACACATGCTTTAAATAAATATATAATTTGAATGTTAATCTGTTCATGTTTTGATGTTTCTATTTAAAGTTTAGTTTGGAAATTTACTCGCCAGGTGCAGATTATGCTTGTTATAAAGTGTCGGATTCGCAATTAATCGATTAATCGTCTAGAATGGTACAACTAATAGATTAATTAATCTGCTATCCTCATAAATCGCGATTACGATTAATCGATTATATTGATATAATCGCCCATCCCTATTAGCAGCTCAACGGATTTTATGCTGCTGGTTTTGAGGGGCTTGCGAAACGATGGGAGATTATGCGGAGAAATAAAAATAGTTTTCAATTAAATGCTCTTATTTGTTTCATTTCTATATCTATTTATAACATATTGACTTCCTTTCTTAGATTTCAGATCGTGAAATTGACAGTTAGTAGTTGTATTTTGGGCTATTTTGATGAATACGGGAATAATAAGGAGTCTTGAAATAGCGAAATGGTAGTTAATTAATAAAGAAACCTACGCGTTTCGAAATTACATTTCATCATCAGGGTAGGGAACGACTACAACCGAATCCGGTAAAGCTGACTGGTGTGTTGCAAAGAAGCTTACAGGATTGGTTAAAATAATAATTACAAAAGTTTGAAGGAAAGTTACAAATAATATAATATGTATATAAAAGTTTCTGAGTGGGATTTCATCAATATGCTCTTATAAACGGAGTGGTTATATACGGTCTCCAGAGCAAGGGGTTCGCTTCTTCCGGTTTATGATAACGTTTACAACGTCAAAGAAGGGATGGGAACTCAGAGGTTTTACCTTTAAAACTGAAGGTTTTTTGAAATGGCTCAGGTCGACAATCTACAATCGAGCAGTGTAGTGAAACGTTATTCGAGTGGCACTTGAAGCTAAGCTTCCGTAATCTCACCCTTCCTAAATAAATGCCAAGGGAATTACACTGAAGTAGTTAAGAAGCGTGATGAACCCATAAAGGTCATCCATAATATGAAGGAGAAAATACCCCCTCTTGGTTGGAGGTGATTTTGATTGACGACTGTCTAGACTAGAAGCAGACCACTAGTATTAGATAAAACACGACCTATGAAGTCCAGTAATC
>JAHWFO010109104.1:171772-189719 GCA_023313115.1 Rhysida immarginata
CAAAAGTTACCCACAGTTGAGTGGGCTCCTTACGACCAACTAATTTTAGTATGGCTGCACAACGTTATACTGTAATCAACAAAGGTGAACTTCGGTGCGTGATATGGAACGCATTCCCCGAAAGCGTATCGAGTTTCACAATTTTCTGTTAAAGCAAGACATCGACGTTGCTTTCCTATGTGAAACTCATCTCAAACCAAGCCAAGACTTCAAGCTACCTGGCTATTGTGTGTACCGTAAGGATCGAATGGCTTCAAATGCTGCAAGATGTGCTTCTGGGGGCGCTGCGATCATTATTAAGAAGGGAATTCAACACCAAGAATTAGTCTCCAAGTCTTATGCAGGAATGGAATCGGCCTCCATCATTATCAATGACGTCTCCTGTGGTGAAGTGAAGTTCGTGGTGCTCTACAATTCACCTAAACATTATCTTGACATTAGTGAGCTTGATGAACTCTTCAGTGGTGATACTCCAGTCGTCCTAGCTGGTGACCTAAATGCCAAACACCCAAGTTGGAACTCCAGAACGCAGAAATACAACGGCATGATTCTCTATAGTTACATACAAGGTAGAGATGATATCATCGCTGCTGGACCTGTGGAGGACACCTGCTACTGCGACCACTCCCCTAGTAGTGACGTTTTGGACATCTCGCTCTTGAAGGGTTTCTTCAAACCGTACAATATCTTCACGATTGATGACCTTTCTTCTGACCACAAGCCTGTGGCGTTGAACTTTGACAATATCGACATAAATTTCCGAGAGGAACTGATATATCATCAAGACTGGAAGCTCTACAGAGATATTCTTAAGGAATATGGCTGCCATCCCGACGTTGCTTACTGTACAGAGGACATCAATCAACGTGTTGAAAACATCACCGGATGTATTAACAGTGCCGTAAAAGCTAGTAAGTATCCATCAGAGAATAAACCTCCTCCTCGATTCCAACTCACTCCTGGAATCCAACGCCTAATTTCTGAAAGAAGCAGGAATCGTAGACTATGGCAACGCTATCGTGATCCTTGGCTCAAAACCAAGTATAACTGGCTAGTGCGAAGAGTCCAAGAGGATATAAAAGAGCTTCGCGACGCTAGATGGAATGAAAAACTCAAAAGCTTGTCGGCTCGCGACAATTCCATTTGGAGTACGGTCAGAGCTTTACAGAAGAGGAAGAATGATACGCTTCCTCCACTACGTACTCCACAAGGTGACTATGTCCAAACTGATCAGGACAAGGCCCAAGTCATTGCAGATTCACTGGAAATGCAGTTTGTTACTCCTGCCAACGATAAGCCCGACAGCCAAATCATCTCTCAGCGTGTGGAAGAAGATATTGTCAACTTTGATGAAGTCCCGCAGCATTTAACGAAGTACAACATCGAGGCTGGAGAGATCGCCAACATCATAAGTAAACTGAAAAAGAAGAAGGCTCCAGGAAAAGACAAGGTGAGTAATAACGCCCTTATGAATCTCCCAAAGAACTTTATTGACTTTCTCACCAATATCATTAGCGACTGCTGGAAATTTTCTTATTTCCCTGTGGCTTGGAAGAAATCTATTGTGTTGAGCATCCCCAAGCAGGGGCAAAATCCTGCAATTCCGGCGAGTTACCTACCTATTAGCCTGCTATCCGCGATGTCCAAGGTGTTGGAGGGAACGATCCTCGTCAGATTCTAAGATCACTGTCTAGCAAATGACCTTTTTCGGAAAGAGCAGTTTGGCTTTCGTGCTGTCACTCTTGTCCGATGCAGATATGGAGGCTCGTTGAAGACCTGAGCACCCACTTGAAGCTATCCAGGTACTGTGGGGTGGTATTTCTCGATGTCAGTAAAGCATTTGACCAAGTGTGGCATGAGGGCCTTGTCTACAAAATGATCAGAGACGGGTTCCCTGCCGATTTGATTTTGATGGTGAAATCTTTTCTTGACGGCAGATTCTATCAAGCCAAAGTTGGAGAAGATCTTTCCACACCCCGTGTTGTAAAGGCCGGTGTCCCTCAGGGTTCTGTCCTCGGGCCTGTGCTATTTAATTACTTTGGACATGTTTTCCCGAAACCCGATAATTGTAATCTGTATTTTTATGCGGATGACACTGCCATTATGACATGGGCACACCAGCCGGCTCACGTTATCACTCTGCTGCAGAGCGCCTTGAAGCAGTTCGAAGACTGGTTTAACTGCTGGAAGTTGAACCTTAACGTCGGAAAGTGCAAGGCTTTGTACCTCAATAGGAAGCTCAAGCATCCCCCAGATTCTCTTGTTCTGTTCAATAAGAAACTGGACTGGGTGGACAACTACAAGTATCTGGGAGTTGTCATTGACTCAAGACTCTCATGGAATCAGCATAGGTCCTATGCTCTGAACAAAGCGAAGAGGGCTAAGTAGAGTATCATAGCTCTCATGGGTCGCAACAGCGCCCTCATCATTGACAACAAGCTACTTCTGTACAAATCGATTATCCGGACCATACTCCTCTATGGCATGCCTGCGTGGGCGACTATCTGTAAAACCAGATGGAGTGAACTACAGTCATTCCAGAATGTTACCCTGAGGACCATTGCTCAGCTGGACAGAAGGACGGTGAAAAACCATTCCATCCACATTGATTTAAACATGGCTCATATCGGAAAGTTTATACAGGATCTCCTTTTGATTATGATATAGAAGATGAAAACTCACGACAATAAACTTGTGAATGGAATACTGAAGAACTCATTGAATATGAACTGGCACACGAAGTATAGTAAACCGAGGCACGTTGTTGACGTCAATTTTGAAGATATTAGCAACGTCTCTTTCCCGGACTACTGGAAGATGTGATAATCTTCTTTCTCCTTGTTTTTTTCTTTATTTCGTTTGTATCTTGTTTCTGACAATCGTCAATCTTTATTTCTTTTTTGTATAATATGGAAGACCGCTTGGGTTGGTTAGGCTTCTTGACTACCTCAGTGTATTTCATTTGGACTTTATTCTGGTTGGATGAGCTTTGTGAAAGCGCTGCTTTCGTCCCATCCTAACAAATGTACACTTCACTGTTCGATTGTCGATAGGCAGCACGGTTTGCAGTGATAATAGCAAATATAAACCCTGAAATCTCTGCATGGAATTCATTTATTGATGTGGAAGACCTCTTTGGGTTATTCAGGCTTCTTGCCTATTTCAGTGTATTTTATGTGGAATTTTTTCCGGAAGGGTGGGAATCGTGTAAGCACTGCTTACGTTCCACCTGAACAAATGTACAGTTCACGGTTCTATTGGCGATTTTCACAGACTTCAGTCGGGACCCGCTGCTACCGTATTGGACGACGGGTAAAGACTCGATGGACGATTGCCCATCATAAATTAAGGTAAGATCATGCCACCATGTGATTATTTATTTATTTATTTAATTATTTATTTATTTTTGAGAGATTATTTAATATGCTTAAATTGTCGATGCATTATGACAGTAATAAATGTACTTCGTTGTAAAATTCTAATTATGGAACATAAACATGATGATGATGGAACATGCACATCAACTGAAATGTTATCACGTTTTAATAACGATATGTATCAAAATTTTAGTGAAAATGAAACTTTTGAATGTATGAATGCAAGTTTTTGAAACTTTGTTATTAATAAAAGGTGTTCCTGATGACAAAGGAAAAGCGTTCTGTAAAGTGTGTCACAAAACATTTGCATTGAGTAACATGGGTCGACAGGCTGTTACATCACATGCTAAAGGACCTTCGCACCCAAAATTCATAAAAGTTAAATGTTCTCATCCATCCCTGAAAACGTTCATTAAAGCAGCAGACCATACTTCAGCAGTAGCCTCTCAAGATACCAGAAAAAGGAACGAAAAACAAACTGAAAAGAATCTCGCCGAATCGCGCAAAAGAATTGATTCATTTACTTGCAGGGATGATGTCACTCGTGCAGAGATTGTGTGGGCATTAAGAGTTGTGGCAAACAAAATGTCACTGTCATCATCTTCAACTATAGCAGACACGTTCAAACTGATGTTTCCAGACAGTCCTATAGCCTCACAATTTCAGTTAGGTGAAACTAAATGTTCCTATATGATCAATCATGGTTTGGCTCCGTATTTCCACGAGTTACTTTCACAAAGATTACTGACATGTGACGATTATGTAATCTGTTTTGATGAATCCCTGAACAAGGTTGTACAAAAAGGTCAGATGGATTTGTTTGTTAGGCATTTTGATGTGAACAACCAAAAAGTTGTCACCCAGTATTTTAATAGCTCATTCTTAGGCCGTGCAACAGCAGAACATGTTCTTGATAAATTCAATGAAGGACTGTTTCCGCTCCCACGTAAAAACATTCTGCAAGTTTCGATGGATGGTCCCAATGTAAACTTAAGTTTTTTGAAAAAATTGAATTGTATAATGCATAATGAAAATCCTGATGGGAAGAAACTGTTAGACTTAGGTGTTTGTGGACTTCACGTTATCAATGGGGCGGTGAAAACAGGCTTGCAGGCTGCAGGATGGGATGTACACACATTTCTCCGTGATGCATACTATTTGTTCAAGGACTCCCCAGCTAGGCGGGCTCAATATACGCAATTAACTGGGAGCACATCCTTTCCACTGAAACATTGCACGGTCAGATGGTTTGAGAATGTAGCTTGTCTAGAAAGAGCTTTGAAAATATTTGACAATCTTAAAGAGTTTGTTTTAAGTACTAATTTGAATCAAACGAAGCCATGTAAAAATGTTACTACAGCAACCCAAGATGTGTTTATGAAGTGTAAATTAGGATTTTTTAAAACAGGTGCCTCCCATTGTGAACCCTTTCTTAGAAAATTTCAGAGTCCAGAACCACTTGCTCCATTTTTGTACTCCAGTCTTCATGATCTCCTCAGGGGTCTACTAAATTGATGTGTAAAACCAGATGTGATAATGGCTTCAGACACTCCTGCAAAGCTTGTCATGATAGACTTAAATAATAAGGAAATATTAGTAGATGTAAGGAAGTTGGATGTTGGCTTCTGCACTGAAAAGTACCTCAAAGAAATTGTGAAAGCTTCAGAAAGAGAAATTATTGGTTTCAGGTATGACTGCCAGCGATTTCTTATTGCCACCATTCAAAAGATCGTTGAGAAAAGTCCTCTAAAATACAAAATTGTAAGAGGCATAACGTGTTTTGATCCCAATCTGATCATCACAAATCCACAACTGGGTCAAAGCAGGATTAAAATAGTTCTTCAAGCACTACATGATTGCAATAGGATTACCGAAAACGTTGCCGAAAGGGCTAAGCTACAATACTCGTATCTTTGCCTCGACTCGACAGGAGTTTTAAGAGAATATTTTCAAGAGTATATCAGTGACGATACGGTGAATATGAGACTGGATGCGTTTTTTGCGAATATTTTGAACAAGACTAAATATTCTGAGCTCTGGCATGTAGTGAAATTGTACCTAATATTATCACACGGTAATGCAGCTGTGGAAAGTGGGTTTTCCATAAATAAAATTTTGGTTGTGGAAAACCAACATGAGATTTCTCTCATATCCCAAAGACAAGTGCACGATGCTATTCAATATTTTGGAGGCATACACAATGTGACTATAAATCGAAGAATGCTTCAGTCAGTCTGGTCTGCACGTCGGCGCTACCAGTCCTACTTGGAAGAAAAACGTCAGTTGAATGCTGAAGATTTTAAAAGAAACTCGGAAAAGAGGGCGATTGATGAAGAAATGAAGAAACTAGAAAGTAAAAAGAAGAAGATTAGACTGTGTGCCCAACAAGAAGAGGAAGCTATATCAGATAAATTACGTGAACTAAATAAAAAAAAGAGTATTCTGTAAAGCAAATTATGTAAGCTTCGATATGTAATAAAATAACGTAATATAATAGTTGTGTCTGAAAAGCTTTTGTGGAGACGTGTTTTAAAAAAATAATTACGATTTGGTCAAGGAAATGAGACCGTCGAAGTCAGGGATAGTCAGGGAAATGAGATACAGATTTTCTGTGGGAACCCTGAAATAGCTTTTCTGACTCCGACGAGTCAGTGAGTCCATTAGTTAATTTCCTGAAGGTAGCTACATACGTCGCCAGGTCGTTATTTTTGAGTTTTAGTTTAAGCAAGTCCGTCCGTCGGGAGAGTTGCGTTTGTCCCCTTGAGAAGGCTCTTAAAAACTCATGTCGGAAGTTCAATATTATTGACCAGTCTTTGTGTTGGCGAAACGGCTACTTGCCTGAGTACCTCAGTTAGCTCAGCTATCGGACTTTGCGCCGCCACTTCTTTTTTCTTTTTTCTTTTCTTTTTTTTTTAAACGCTGAAATGTTTCCTGCTCGAGGGCACCGACAGGAATTTCAAAGCGAAAAAAACAAAAACAAAATGTCACTATTCCATGGGTATTTTTTTTAAGTCGAACCACAATTTTGGGTGGGCTGGGTGGGCAAAAACACAATACTAAACTTCACAAGTTCAAGTGTTCGTCGACTACCGCTGTCGTTGAGAACGCTGGGTGGGTTTGGGCGGGTAAAAAACGCAGGTCCAATTATCTTTAAACCGCGGTACCACAAACGTTTTTTGCTCTTGTCACGTGGATTAGCAGAGTGATTACGACAAGAGACAGAGAATGATAAAATAGAGAGAAATAAGTCTTTTTATTTCTGATTGAAAGGAATTATACTTAAATTTCAATAACGAAACAAAAGTCAATAAAGTCACTAACGTCAGTAAAGTATTTGCAGTGGAAGTTTAGCTGGGTAATTTGGTCTTGATCATTAATTCCAAGCAATGGATTTCATTACTTGAAAAGTAAATGGATAGTTCATCCGAAGATACACGCCGCCCTGAAGTCGAGTTCTGTGACGTAGGTACGGTGAGAGGCTGACGACTGATGTCCTCGCTGAGTCACACAGCATGAGAAGGTTGCTGTGCTACCTAAGAGGACCACTCCACGGTATGTGAAGGCAATCCCCTTGCAAGCACACCAAAAGCAAACTGTACTGATGGAGGGATGCACTTGAACCTTACAAGCAGAGGCTGGTAGACAATGGCAAAAAAAAATGATTACGGAGAACACAAGGCTGTGTAAACGTGGCGCTGAGCAAAAACACTAATGCTCTTCTGGTAGCACTAACACGATGAGAATTAGAAGAAACAGACTTTCCAATAAAGAGCCATATAATATCACAATTTCACAATAATCTTACACACTTATTCGAGATAGACACTTTGGGTCGACTTATCATAAATTTATAATTAGCACGGAATTTAGTCGTCGTACACGCAACACTGCACACTAAATAAACCACAGCGCGATGGCTCGGTACTGACTTTTTAAATCCAGGGCACTCGTACTGCTTTCAAAATATATAACACCTAGGTATATAAATACATGTGTGATTATATATAAATATAGGCAATAACACACACACATATATTGATGCACACAATTTCGGCTGCAGAAATATCTCAGGTAGCACACACCATATGTTGAAGAACACGTTGTCCACGCCATTACATGAGTCGTGAAAAATCGTCTTCGCTCGCCGACGATATATTGACCTTTACCAAATAAATGAGATGCATTAACTGGCAACTCTGCACTTCAAATTTGGAAAACATAAAATTGGGTCCATCTAGCTATTATGTCTGACCAGCACTCCAATTGTCGTTAACAATGTTCAATTATATTTATCAGGCTTGGTAGAGTTTCACTCGCTGACGTCGAGCTTTGCAGGGAAGCGAAGCGGCCCCTCCGACTTGCATCGAACGTAAGAAAATTTTGAGAATTAAACAGTTCATGCGGGAAAAGAGGACGACCGCCCTGGAATGATTCCACCTGTTCCTCTACTCAGGTAAGTCAAAATAGAGAAAAGAAACCCCAAGAGCTTCGTCGTTTTCCCTAAGTTCATTAGCATCGGGTGAGAATAGCGACTGAAACTCGCTAACCACCGCAGTATGAATTTGTACGCGGAATATCGTCAAATTCGCTATCGTGTTAGCCTGTACATTAATTGCAAAGTTTATACGGGAATAAGTCCTACCATCAGTTGTATGTCATGGCGTGTCATTTTCTCCGCTAGCATTTAGTGGCTGGTGCCTTCCATTCTCCTCCGTAGGGACTTGGCAAAGGCGCGGCTGGCTTCCTTCACTCGGGTTATTTTTCGCCGTCGTAGACGAGGCCTCAAGTAGCATATCAGGTTTTCAAAGGCTTTAGCAAGCCTACCTTGCAAATCCAAAGGCTCCTGTTGAATTGCCCCATCCTCAGACACGTTGCCAATATCCGTTGTCGTCGTCTATCTCGCTTCACCAGCAAAGTTCATTCCACGCTGCTTGGTGCATTGACGTCCTATACGGCTTACTACGACCTCGTTTCGCTTGTCGAGGGCCGTAACTTGTTCCTTGCAAAGGCTCAAATTTATCCGGAGACACCTTTCGCTCCCGTCTCGGTCGCGTCCATCTTTTTTTTTCCCTCTTACTTCTCTTGTCCCACGTTATTCCTTCGGGATGACATCACTCTCCTCTGATGCTTTTCCTACGTCGATCTCATCTTCTCCTTTTGCCGACGATCTCCTCTGATGCAATCCACGTGACACCCATGACGGGCGCTGCTCCTTGAATCTTTCCTTAAAGGATCTTTTTGTCGAACCGACATAAAAGCATCCACATATGGGGCATATGAGCATGTAAACCCCACAAGCCAAAAAAGTATCCTTCGTGTTTGGTCGTTGTCCTGTCGGAATCAATAGATATCTACATTTATTTCTTGTCCTGAAAGCTATCTTAACGCCTCTATCACGAAAGACATTGGATATCCTTGATTTATCGGGTCCAGTGTATGTGAAGCCTTCTTCGAAATCTAGGGGGAGCCCTCGACCGGGACTTGGCAACACTTACTGATGAGGAACTACAGTAGCCTTGGCAGAGCAATCGCTCCAGATGCTGGCCCTTCTCAACGAACTGTTATCAGGATCCTGCATGCATATCGTTTCCATCCATATCACATACACAGTCACCGGGAACTATTGACGTCCGATTACATCATCGCACCACCTTCTGCAATTGGTTTCTTTGCCGCTTAGATGATAACCAAACTTTGTTGACGAGGTGTTATGGTCAGATGAAGCCCAGTTTTCTCGGGATGGAGTTGTCAACAGGTACAATCTTCATTTCTGGGCAGAAGAGAATCCTCGGTGGCTGCGAGAAGCAACACAGCAAGTGAACTGGAAGATAAATGTGTGATGTGGGATGTACAATGGATCATACATTTATAAAGGAACTCTCACAGCAGAACGCTAAAGGGAGAAGATTCTCAACATTGTAGTGATGAATTTTGTTGATGGTTTACCACTAGCCTCTTACCAGCATATGTGGTATCAGCATGATGGAGCACCAGCACATTACGGATTAATTGTTCGCGAACGTTTGCAGATGTTGTTTCTGGATCGATGAATTGGCCGAGGAAGACCGGTTCATTGGCCACCATTCTCACCTGATCTGACACCGCATGAATTTTTCCTGTGGGGCTACGTCAAGGACCAAGTTTATGGCACACAATCCACCTCACAAGAGGATCTGCAACAACGAATTCAGGAAGCATGCAGGGCAATGTAATGGCATCGTTGAAATACCATGCAGAATTATGTTATGGTGCAGGTGAACATCACATTGAACACCTTCCGGATTGACTGTAAAGACTTAATTTGTACACTTGACTGTATGTAAGCAATAAACAATATAACAGCCGAGTGTCTAATTGCAGAGATTGCTAAGAGGATTTTGGGTGATCCCTTCATCGGATTTTGAATTATTTTTTTTGGGTTTTGTTGCTTATTTGATGCTGAACAACTTTGTAATTTTTTTGTGTGTATCTCCTACGGTTTAGTAGATATGATTTGCATATGTCCTAATTTGCATGTTGACATCACTGTAAGTGCTACCATGAGAAAGAGCACCGTCAACTTCCTATTCATTTCCTTTGTTGGAATTTGCATAACTACATTTGTATCCAAGATAGAAGGGGGGAGGTACAGACTTTTGACTCACCCTGTAAAAATTTTGTATAACATCTATAAGATAAAACAAAGTATTTACCAAATCTTGGAGCATTTTCTCTAATTTTTCATTATTAAGAGTGGAAAATGAAAGGGTAAATTACGCGATCTGGGATAGGGTGGATCATTGATAGGAAGAACGAACCGAATTTTTCGATCCCCGGTCGTGGAATTTCTCTTTTCAGTTTGCACTCTGAAGTACAGCGAACTCGGCCAACTATTTCTCGCGCCTTTATTTTTTTCCACTTTTATGACTGTTAATGAAATTCAAATTGTCATGAATAAATTTCTTTCTTTCTAATACAGGGTGTTCAATTTATCTGAAGACATTGAAATATCTCGAGAACTACACATCGGATCAAAAAAAGTGAGGAATGAAAAATGTTCGTCTCGAAGGGGGACATCTATTGATACCAAACTCGACCCCCCACCCCCACCCCCTGGAGGTGGGGGAGGGAGGAGTTAAAAAATTAAATAGGAACCCCCATTTTTTATTGCAGATTCGAATTCTCCAGAAAAAATTACCCCAATTTGACCTACGATTCGAGTCATTTCGGTCACAGATGGCGCTGTAATCGACAAAAATCAAAATGGGTAAAAAATCGTTGAAAAATGGCGATATCTCAAGAAATAGGCATCAGATCAGCAAAATAATTTTGAAAAAAAAAAAAAAATTAAAAAAAAAACACGTTTTAAAGTAGAGAATAATTAGCTTTGTCCTGAAGAATTTTAGCTATGAAAAACGAGAAGCGCATGAAATACATACGTGTGTGTACGGGTGATACCACCTGCTCCCCCCTCACACTTTTCTGACAAGCGTCAATCTTTTTTTTTTGTTTTGTTTTGTTTTTCATAATGTGGAAGAACTCTTTGGATTAGACAGGCTTCTTGCCTATTTCATGTGGAATTTTTTCCGGAAGAATGAGACTCATGTTGTGCGTGCGACCATGGATTCGTGCGTGTGTGTGCCTGTGCATATGCGTGCATGTGTGTGTGTGTGTGTGAGTGTGCGCGCGACCAAGGTTTCCTATAAAAAATTTGTTTCCCATTGGAAATTTTAACATAATTCGCTTCCCCACCTCTCGGGAATGGGGATGGGTGGAAAATTATGGTGTCATTAAGTAGCATTTGTAAGAATATCAAAAACATTTAATTTTATTTTGCTGATCTGATACCTATTTCTTGAGATATCGCCATTTTTCAACGATTTTTTACCCATTTTGATGTCTGTCGATTACAGCGCCATCTGTGAACGAAATGACTCGAATCGTAGGTCGAATTCGGGTATTTTTTTCTGGAGAATCCGAATCTGCAATAAAAAATGGGGGTTCCCATTTAAATTTTTTAACTCCTCCCTCCCCCATCTCCAGGGGGTGGGGGTGGGGGTCGAGTTTGGTATCATTAGATGTCCCCTTTCGAGACGAACATTTTTCATTCCACACTTTTTTGGATCCGATGTGTGGTTCTCGAGATATTTCAATGTCTTCAGATAAATTGAACACCCTGTATAAATACAATAGGCAAATATAACTTTGTCATGAAAAACCGTTTTTTATAGGCTATCCTTGTCCATATCTGAAACCACCTGTTAATGGTATTCTTGCATGTATCAACTATACCGATGAAGACATTTGCAGTGTTTCTTGCGAAGATGGCTTTTCTTTCCCGTCGGCTCCACAAGATTCCTACATATGCAACAAGAAAAACAGCATTAATGAATGGATGTTTGCTGTAAGAAACGGGACATCTCCATGGCCTAATTGTGGACGTAGGTATCTTTATAAATAACAAGAGGATATAGATTTTATATACATGCATTAGTTTCTGTCCTTATTTCCGTAAGATTCTTATGTGTATTCTTTAATTTTCCAGCTGTCGTTTCACCAACAACCGCTTCGGCGGGTGTGAAATTAGAATATGGAAAAAGTGATTGTAGCAACATAGCAGAACAGGAGAAAGCCTTAGAGCAGTTCTTATTGAAGTTGAAGAAAGAAAATCCGATATTGGCTCAACTTTGCAAGGATACAACTAAATGCAATTTTAAGAATGTGCATCTAAATTGCGAGGAACGAACCTCAGAAAAAAGAGTCAAGAGAGAGACAGACAACAGTTTTCTAATGTCAGTTAGCTTTGAATTTGAGATTGCTGTGAATGAAACCGATGAGGTAAGGACTTCCCCCCTCCACTATAAATATACACTGATGAGCTATTACATTATGACCACCTCCAACTTGCAGCAATGAGCTCGCCCTGAGACAAATATATGGCGCAAGCGCGGCTCATAGCGCCGTATATAGGGGAGAGTTGCGTTAGTAGAGACGTTATCAAGACAATATTTTTTGTAAGCATACAGAATTAAAAAAGACATAATAAGAATAATCAGTAGAAGCTATTAATACAATGTAGTAAAAATTATGGGCACAAAATACCAAATGAATCGTAAGTTATATATAATAAGTTTTTATAATTGTAATAATGTCCCATCTTAAGGAGGCAGGAGCCTAAGACGAAACATAGCAAACTACATGTGAGACCAATCATTTAACTTTTTAACATGATAATGTTTTAAGGCTTGACATTTATCTACGAAAAACGTGATGCGAAAACCGACACCAAAAAGTATTACGGAAACAGTTTTGCATTGTTGTTGCACGTTGTTGTTAGCGTCGGCTTTAAGCATACGCCCAGAGACAGTCGGAGAAGGAGACTGCCCAATTCATAATTTTTTGTCTAACCACTTCCTGTTTTAGAGCTTAGGCAACATTATCCAGGTGGCGCTTTTAAGTTTCGAATTTACAGTTTTTATTTCGATTTAAATCAGACTGTTTCTCCGACTGTCTCTGATTTAAACGCTGCGTGAAAATGAGAGATGGCCGAAAGCATTCTCGCCACTATCTTCATACGTGCTTAGTTTGCTCCCCTCTACTCTAAACAAACCTAAATGGGTAGTGAATTTTGTGTGGCAAAATATTGTGACAATCGTTATGGTGAAAAGGAACTTTCTTTTTTTTGATTTCCATTAGAGGAAGAAAGGTAAGTGAGAATTTCATTTTTTAAATCACGTAAGCACAGATTGAGTAGCCTTCCCTAATTTTCTCAGATGATATTGGTCGCATTCATGCTCTAATTTTATTATCGTATGATCTCTACGTAATAAGTAAATGATTTACCATATTTTTAGAAATTAATTGTTTGAGAAATTCACGCGGGAAAAAATCATGTAAGTCCCGTGATGTTGAATATAGGTAACAGATGGCCATAGAGATATTAATGCAAATGATAAAGAGAAATGTTCTACATAAATAACGCAAATAAATTCAGAGCATGAATTAGACATGATCCGAGAATATTAGGAAACGAATCTCTGGACTTTTACTCATTCTTTGCTTATGCGATTTTTAAAAAAATTCATTCTCACTGACCTTTCTTCCTTCAATGGAAATCCAAAGCAAGAAGGTTCCTTTTCACCATTAATTGTATAAAAATATATAAATAAAAACTAATAAATGTAACGAATATAAAGATGCAGTAAAATAAACGAAGTGGATGGAAGCAACTGGAAAAGGTACACGTCACATATTAACAGCTGGTATACGTCATATAATAACAACCCCTTAAGTTTGAGCAACATTTTCCAGAGGGAGCCACCAGTAAAAACGGTTACAGATTTTCCAGTCTCGTTATCTTAACAGTCTCTGCATACGCCGGAACTATAAAGTCACCTGACCATATATCCAACTATCCAACTGTAAATAAAATCTTGTAAACATTCCAAGGAGGAGCTTTAGCATTGAAGCAGAAATACATTTATACGTTTATTAAAAAGAAATTAACCCCCCCCCCCCCTCCCGAGTAGGATAAGGCAAGTCATCGATTTTTACCTCTTCATCTCCACATTTTACCTCTCCCCAAGTTTTTTTTTAATCAATAAATTGATTTTCTCGAACGTAATATGTAAAAAAAAATATAGAAAACCTCGTATCTTCTTTCCTTTCTGATAATTTCCGAACGTATGATATATCACATGCCATATGTTGCCATAGTTCTAAGGACCAAGTGACTGCCACCTCCGCAAATTCGATCCCACTGGAACAATTGGGCCTAAACTTAATAGTAATGTAGATCTTGCCTAGAGGAATTTAGATATTGGATTTTACGCCTCTACGTACCTAAACAGCACATAGATATGTTTTCCTCTCTGAATCCCACCCCTGTAATTTCGACATCGTATACCAATCAAAACCAAACTAAATAGTGCAGATAGTAAGCTACATTCCGAATTTCAACCTTCTACCTCATAAAAATATATAAATTATAAAGAGGACGGGCTGACATTATAATACCAATAAGTAGCTCCATTCTTATTCTACTTACGAGAGTCAGTCAAATGAAAACCAGAAATATTTTTTACAGCTCCTTTATTACAGACAGAGTTGATACACTATTTTTCAATGTAGTCCCCTTTTTTTCGATGCATTTCCGCCACCGAATCAGGAAGGCATGGATACCTCGGGAAAAAAAAAATCTTTATAGAATGGAGATCTTGCTTATACCGAATTTCACTCCTTTATATGCATAAATACTCCTAGACCTTTTGGTCCCCTCTAATTTTCACCCCCAAAACTCCGACCTTAGTGGGCTAATCAAAACCAAACTAAAAAGTGAAGGTGCACATGCCCATTGTAAGCTACATTCTGAATTTCAACCTTCAAAAAATGTAGAAATAATGAAGGGTGATTCAAATCGTGTGTAACAAAAAACCAATAAGTAGCTCCATTTTTCCGCTACATAATAATAAGCTTATAGATTATGAGCACTTGAGCAATCGTGCGTCGACAAAGCGATTTCACGTGCGCGCGCCGATGTCAATAATGCTTAAAAGATGAACAGAAAATAACAATGTATTCCTTCTTGATAAATCGATTGTTATAGAAAAGGCCAGTATCTTTGAATTCATTACACTCAGTGTTTTAGCACGTGAATTCGACTTGAAGGGGTCCACGAAAAATTCTGAAAAGTTGATACGGCCGAGTTAAGACTTTGATGATCATATTTCTGAAAACAGAATTTAAAAAAGTTAATCCGTTTTCAAGTTATCGTGCAAACGGCGGACGGCCGGATAAACGTACAGACCAAGGGCGCATTCTTATAAGTAGCTTTTATGCTAAAGCTCCTAATAAAGGAGAACATGTGAGTTCGTCGCGGAAACAACTTTGCATTGTTGTTGCACGTTTAAGCATTGTTGGCCCTCACTTAAAACACTGAAAAGAACTGAAAAGAACCTGACCGTTTTTGTCTGAGCAACAATTTTTATCATCATTCAATCAAGGAATTAAATCAACAGGAAATGAAAGCGATGACCCGAGGTTAGCTTCCGGAAACGCAATGTTTGCGGACAAACTCGGCAGTCATACCGTAGGTTGTAAGCTGCTGACGGGCTGAAAATTTGTTTAGTCTTCGTTAAGTTAAGTTGTATTAAATTTAAAATATAATAGAGCTAAACAGTAGCAGCCCTAGAATATGAATAATCCATTTGCTGGAAGAAAAATGGTTTCGATTTTACGAAAATCGAAACTCAATGTTCCTCCTACGAGAAATCAAAATTGTAAACGATGATTATTATTAATTATATTCAATAGGTTTTTCATTGAAACGTTAACGAAAGTCGATACGGACGTAGTCAATAAATCAGAGGCAGAGTTATCTATAATACGATATTTTACCAGCGTGCAAAAACCTTGATTGTCCGCTTTCTATCCCAAGATGCTTTGCGCTTTGCGAAGTCAAACTCGACGAACAAATGTATATGCCACTAAACAATGGCTTTCACTTCCTCTTGATTTAATTCCTTGATTCAACAACAAAGCTATAAATAAAGGAGAAAATGAGAGTTCATCAAACGAAACAATTTGAATGAATTGAATTTGATAAAAGTAATTACCGTGCAAACTGCGCGTGGGCCCCATTCATATCCTAAATATTAATTAAAACAACGGTCTATAGATATTCATGGCCATCGAGCTTCATTGTTAAAATGAAGTTAAAGTTTCTAGCTCCCTGGTAGGGTGGGAACTCTTTTGAAAAGTGGCGCTGCATGTACAAACGGCCCAACGCAATACCTCCTAAAGAAAAAGCCTCTACACGGAAACCGTCATACATTGTTACATCACCATAGTAGTTAGAACCAACGAGATTAATATTATTAGAGTGGAAAATGACTGATCATCACCGCCACCAGTATGAAGCAGTGATAACTTGTATGTGTCGGCCTCAACTGCTGCTTATCTAACCATGGCTGACGCTAGTTAAGTTGCCCATATTAATAATATAAGCTAAGTTGTACTAAATTTATTTCCTGCATGCAGCACCATGATAAATATGATTGTAATAAACCGAATGTTTATTTTCTTATTCTCATATTTCAAGTTTGTACTTCAACTATCAATTATTTTCAAACATGCCGTCGTTATTTCCACTCTAATAATATTAAACTCGTTAGTTAGAACTACTATATTTATACTAGCTGACTCGACCGCCATTACGGAGCCCACTTGTAATAGTAATGCATGCTATAAGAGCGAGGATTTTTATCTTACTAATTAAAATCTTTGCGAAAATGGCTAAAATTGGAAGAAATGGAAAGAGCAATGTCAGATTAGTATATGCATGTGCGATGGAAGCTATTATTACCAACATTTCGAAGAAATTATAATATTTATATGTCAAAAGAGCATAATGTTGCCTCATGTCGTCAAGAGAGGGCCATATATATGAAGCTAGAAGCATGTGTAATACCCCAACGAGATAGAATACATGTATTCTATCTCGTTGGTAATATCGTGTGATCTCTTTGCGAGTCGCAAGGTGAATACAGAACGCGAACCGCTAGATGGCCTTCATGACGGCTAGATGTTTCTAGCTTCATTTATATGGCCCTCTCTTGACGAGATGAGGTAACATTATGCTCTTTTGACATATAAATATTATAATTTCTTCGAAATGTTGGTAATAATAGCCTTCTCTCGCACATGCATATACTAATCTCACACTGTTCTTTCCATTTTTTCCAATTTTAGCCATTTTCGCAAATATTTTAATTAGTAAGATAAAAATCCTTGCTCTTATAGAATGCATTACTACATGTATTACAAGTGGGCTCCGTAATGGCGGTCGAGTCTGCTCGGTATAATGTAGTAGCTATAATAGTAGTGCAAATTCAGGGCTTATTATTGGTAGAAATACGAATAACAATGCCCTACTTAAATGATGTAACAATGTATGATGTTTCCGCTTTCTCTTTAGGAGGTGTTGCCCAACGGCGCCTGCAGCGCCGCCCTATTGGCAGATAGAAACTTTACTTTCATTTTTAGTTTCAATGAAAAACTCTATCGCAGATCACGGTCGGCCTTAGTTAGGGCATAGTCTTTTAATCCCCTGGTCTGTGCACAGAATTGTTTTAGTCCAACAATTGGATTGCTGTATTTACTGAAAAGTCGTTTTTTTCCCCCTCTCTTGAATGAATTTGGCTACAGCTCAAACATAACAATGCATTTTAACGATCGCACAACGTAACAAAACTGTCAGGTAATGTTACGTTTTGTTGCTGAACACGTAATAGTAGCTGACAGTTTTGTTACGTTGTGCGATCGTTAAAATGCATTGTTATGTTTGAGCTGTAGCCAAATTCTATCAAGAGAGGGGGCAAAAAACGATTTTTCAGTAAATACAGCAATCCAATTGTTGGACTAAAACAATGGAATTCAATGCCTGTGCCAACACCTCCTAAAGAGAAAGCCTGTGCACGGAAACGTCATATATTGTTATGTCATCTAAGTAGTGCATTGTTATTCGTATTTCTACCAATAATAAGCCCTGAATTTGCACTACTATGATGATGTAACAATGTATGACGGTTTCC
>JAHWFO010109106.1:0-59620 GCA_023313115.1 Rhysida immarginata
AATAATGGACATATATCGGTATATATGAATCATGAATGTGTAGAAAGTGGCACAATCCATAAAATTGATAAAGAATTATTCTTCGGCTATAATTCACTATAATTTACTGAGGTAAATTCGTGATAATTCACATCCAAAGACGGTAGGCACTCATAACAAAAATAAAAGGAGATCCATAGAAATACAGGGCTGGGACACATTAAAATGACCACCTGCTAGTATCCGGAATATCCACCTTTGGCGACAAGCACAGCAGCTAGTCGATGTGGCAGAGAGTCAGTAAGTCTTCGGAAGGTGGTTGCAGATATCTGGGACCATTCGGCGATCAGTGCATCCCGTAATTCCATCACCATGCGTGATGGAAGGTCCAGCTTACGGACATGGCGATCGAGATGGTCCCACAAATGTTCAATGGGGTTGAGGTCCGGGGAGTTTGGTGGCCATGGGAGTAGCTTGAATTCATGCTCCTCCAACCAGTCGTGGACAATTTCGGCACTATGGCAGGGAGCATTGTCCAGTTGAAAGGTGCCATCACCCTGAGGAAACACTGCCGACATGGTCTGCAACGATCGTCAGGTAACGAACAGCATTCAGTGTACCCTCCAGCGGTATCAGTGGACTCAGACCATGCCACGAAAACATCCCCCAAACAGTCACACCTCCCCCACCAGCCTGTCGTCTGCCAACGACGGTATCGGGATGCCTGTTCTCAGATGCTTCCCGGCGAATTGTCCATCGTCCGTCCACTCTGTTCACCAGAAACCGCGACTCGTTAGAGAAATCAACCCTTTGCCACTCGGCCGAGATCCAATGGCGATAGTCCATTGCGAATTGGAGGCGTTTTCGGCGATGCATAGGCATCAGCATGGGTGCTGTTACCTTACACCTGCTCTGGAGCTCCAACCTCAAGAGGGATCGTTGCACTGTTTTCATGGATAAATGCTTAATTAATTAAGAGAATGATAGAGCGGGAACCAAACAGGCAGAGTGAATTAAAGATGAACTGTTTATTAAAAAGCTTCACTTCGTTTTCGAAATGATGGGCTTATAAGAAAAATGATGTTGCTTGCCTGACGACATCAATTAAGTAAATGTACATAAATTAAAGTTCTTTTGCACAGATTGATACAAAATTAAACAAAGTCAAATTTGGAATAATTTTCAGCAAGTCGCAATTCGTCATACAAGAAAGTCCAGTTTAATGGGCGCCGTTTTAAACTTTAACAATCCTGGATGATCGGGCGGGAAATTCTGTCGCATCCGCCGGGTAAATCGTGACTGCATTGACGAGGTCGGGAAGAGTAGACTCCTGCCATAGACATGTAAGAAGAACAGGTTCGGGCGCTACTATAATGCATAAAAAGATAGCAAGATAATTACTTTTGTCATTAATGAAATGCTTAGATTACTATCATAACTAGTGCTACTTTAACTAAGAAAGTTAGCTTACTGGCTATCTTATCTAAAGGAAGCAAGGCTTGAGGAGCCCCATGGCCACGTGACTTAGGAGACCCCCCTTTACCTGCAACTTCCAAAGATTCAAGCGAAGTAGCCAATTCCTTTGGCGAAATCCTGTCCCTCGACGATGGCCGGCGTTGACGGTTCCGTGTTGCACGAATGATCCGTGTCGGATGCACGGTAGCAACGCTGGGCTTCCTTCGCCCACGAGAAATGCTTGCAGTGTCGTCTCGAGCTAGGCGGGGCTTCGGGTTCTCGTGACGAACTATCAACTCTTTGCCATTCCCACGACGCTTTCTTGTATTGCGACGATGCGCTGGGGAAATCCTAATGGCGTTGCCGTCACTTCGCACTCCTGCATGGAAGTCCTCTCGTCCGTCTATCTTCACCTTAGCTGGAGTTCCTCCCGGGCCATTCAACTTAGTCGCCTCCGTTTTTCCATTGCGGAGCTTGTCCTTAGTGGATCCTCTCCAGTTCGATCCTAAATCGCTTCTAATATCTCTCTCTCCTTTTTCCTTCGGCGAGCCTTCGAGCTTCCCTCGCCGATCACTCTTTTTTCCCATTGGCCGTCCCATCTGATTTTCAGCCAATGAGCCGCCGGTCTGACTATTCTCAGCGGCGGGGGAGGGCGGTTGCGAAGAAGCTACTTTATCTTTATTTCTCTCTTCCTTCCGCTCCTCTGTCTTCTTCTGGCTTCTTCCCACCTTAAATTTATTTGACACGTACTCTAGTGATCCAGAGTTTTACTGAAGAGTCGAATATGCCCGCTCTATTACATAAGTTTGGTTACAGTCCAAACTTAACAATGTACTTTAACAATCGTACAACGTTACAAAACTGCCAGTTAATGCTACGTATTTGTTGCTGAACTCATAACACATTGTTACATAGTTGATTGTTTTGTGAACTAAAATATACCTTGACCGCTTGCCAGCTTTTATTCAACCACCAGCTTAAGAGATTTTGGTCTAGAACTCGGCTTTTAGACGGCGTATCACGATAATACATACACCAGTTTTTAAGTTACACCTTAAACAATGCGAATATTAAAACCGCCTTACTTTTATAGTAATTAGTATAGTAGTTTTTGCGTGATGAGGTAACAAACAAACATACAGACAGACAGACAAAAATTCTAAAAATGATCGTTTTGGCTTCTGGTAGTGTTAGTAAAAGCTGTGACATAAGATTTTCTTAAATTTGTTTTATGTACAGACACCGGGTCGGCTACAGTTTTATTACATGTATAGATAGATAATATCACCGAATAATGTGCACTTTTTAAGAAGTTACATCATGTTAGCATGTATATTAATTGATACTTCTTAAAAGCCACCCGAAGTAAAGATCTTCACACGAACCAGGTAGATGATCAAGCTAATTTACGATGTGCTTTTTAAGTTTATCATACGGATCCAAATCCACGAAATTGGAATATTTTTCCAATGTCACGTTATGTTATTAAGAATATTGTAACGAACTTAGCAGAAAAGAGGGGACGATTGTAGGTGAAAATTGCGCGAATGAAAGAAAAGTGGCTGAGGGTGACGACACGGGAGCGAAATGGTGCGGCGACAGATCATCGTAGTCGTCATCTGATTATTTTAAAACAATCAAACTATCTGTAAGTAAGTATCGTTTTTTTGCTATTAAAAAACTCGTTATTAAGACAAAAAAAGGACAACAACAAGCATTTTTTATTATAAAGAAATTTTAAAGGAGAATTTAAAAATACATACGAACCGTTGCGATCGGCTGGGGTTTAGCAGAGGCCCCTCTACTTATTGGTGGTCTATTAAAGATAAAAGATATGATATAAAACCTTCCCTTTGGGAAACCAGAGCCGACTTTTTAAAAAGTCCTGGAAACGGCCCTAGTGCCACTCTATTCTAAATTAAGAGCCCTAAACCAAAGATGCCCAACCAATGCATTCCTTAAATTAAGCAACTGAACTTATCTATACATATAATAAAAATGTAGAACCGTCGTGTCTGTACATTGAAAATATTTGCCTAAATCTGGTTACGGGTGCTGTAGGAAGCGTAACAGAATACAATAACACCATTTAAAAATTTTTTGTCTGTCTGTTTATCTGTTTGAACACGCTAATCTACAAAACTACTTGACGAATTTTCATGGGGTTTTCACAGATAACTAGAGCGTAGCATGGAGCAACATATAGGCTTTATTTCATCAAAATCGGCTCATGGAAAAAATAGATATTTTAATTTAAATTTTTAGGAGTGTACTCAGCCACAGCCTACAAAGATAAGGAAAGCCTGCCTAATAGCTCGCTGCTCTATTGTTGTAATGATGCGAAATTTTGAACAATAATATTCTCGCTTTGCCACCTGTTAACGCTGATACTGATCTCTCAACTTTGCTATGGATAGTTGTTTACTATCTTATGCGGATTCCAAAAAGATATTTTGCCACATTTTCAAATTGTATTACAGTCTTTATTGACCGCCGGTTTACAGAAAAAAAATTCCGACCCACGACATCCTTATAACGACCTACTGTAACTTTAATTGATACAGTCGAACTTCCTTATAACGAAATAATTGGCCACTCTCCAAAACATTTGTTATATGGAAAATTTGTAATAAAGAAATATGGTTAATACTCAAGATTTACATGTTTATCTAGGTTAGGACCAAAGTAAAAAATACTTTATACATGAAAAAGTCGTTATAAGTAAAACTAGCGCACCTCTGATCACATTTAACTTAATAGTGATCTGGTTGCTCTGCTTCAGAACATGCTACATCAAGTGAATCCATATATTCAGAGTTTTAAAGCTGCACTAGAGTCTGAAGTTACAGCTTTTCTGGTTGATCAGGAATGCCAGCGTCGTGATATAGTATTACGCACTCGAAACGATCGTCTTCAGCGTATTTATGAGACACATCGGTCTTATGACTCCCTACAATACCCCTTAATTTTTTCCGTGGAGAAGGTGGGTTTAATTTTGGATTGTATCAAGTCAAGCCTACCACAAAACGAAACATAAACATAAAATATCGTCACAACAATTTCATGCTTACCTGCTGCAAATAAGACGAAATCGTTGTTTACTTGCAAAGATTCCGTGGACTTTTTAGCTAGTTTATCGTCGATATGTACGCCAAAATCGAGAAGGAGCCCTTAGTATACATGCGCACCAATCTGAGACTGTTACACGCTGAAAATTATGTACACTTGCGGAACGCTATGCAACAGGATGACAGCACGGAAAACTTAACACGATTAGTGATCCTTCCGTCCAGTTTTAAAGGCGGCTTACGCTATATGCGCGGGCGTAAGCAAGACGCTTTCTGTTATGTCCGAAAATACGGAAGTCTTGATCTTTTTATTACATTCACAACATATCCAAATTGCAACGAAATCACTCAAGAACTTTTTGCAGGACAAGCGTTGTATGATCGACTTGATATTGAAGTTGTTGATCAACCTGATCACAAAAGAGCGTTTTTGTGTCATCTTTGTGCTTTATGTACAACGCTGAGTGGCAAGAGCCTGCCCTACCTCACGCACATATCCTCCTGTGACTAAAAGAAAAAATACGTCCCAACGATGTCGATAAGCATCCCGGACCGTAACACAGATCCAACACTGACATCGTAAAGAAACACATTGTTCACGTCCTTGCAGAGCATCAAGCAGAAACTCTTCTTGTATGCAGGACGGGCGATTTTCTGAAAAATATTCAAGAGCACTGGTAGAGCAAACGATTTAGGGTAGAAGATGGATACCCGTCCAATCGTCGACGCTCATCTGAGCAAGATGGTTTACAGCAACAAAATGATGACGTGGCTAAGAAATTGTTTTGGACAAGAGACGCACAGTGCGGCCGATTGCCAAACAGCTGGCCAAAACTCGAAAAATAAAACTGTCTAGATAAGATTTTTTAGCATGCAGTTGGCTAGAGGGATCCTATAAGAATTAAAAATGGTTAAGAGTAACGTCCTATACCCCAAATTCTTTCTTTATTTTCAGTTGGAGTTTGGCCTTTTTTCAAGCGCACTATTGGTGTAGTTATTCGGCAAAACCTTTAAACGTGTGAAAGCGCGTGCAGCAAAGAAAATCTAATAAAACCAAATGGAATGTACGTTTGAAGGTTAGTAAAAAACGTAATAAATTTTGTAAATGTCATTTCTTTGACAGAAAATTTTTAGCAGCACAATAATAAGGGTACTTTTTTTCGTTTTTTTCCAATAAAATTTGAGTTTTCAAATCAAATGACTATAAAACGCTGTCGAAAAAATGACTGGACGGTGTCGAAAAAATGACTTGGAAAAGTATTAACTATCGATTAAGCCAAAATTCAGCTGCCACCTCCTGCTACTTGAATTGTTATGGGTTTTTTTCTAAGGATGCTTTGCCCAGTAAAAAATTTAATCTTATTGAAATTTCCGTACTTCATGATGCAATAAAAATCTGAAAAAATTCTGCAACATTTGGCATGCCTTAAACAACAATTATCAATAATAATATTGCCCAAAAGGCTCTGACTTATGTGAGGTTGGCTCGCTTGGGGTTTAAAACGCCCTGGGTGACGCCATCTTGTATTTGCCATTTAGAATTTTATAATTCTGACAGAAAATTCGTAATCAGCGACCCCAAAACCCTCAAAAACAATATGTAACTTGATTATCATAAATAATACATGATATTATACCCCAGGGGGTGGTCGATTAGGGGTGAAGGGAGTGAATTTCCGTACATTTGACATAAAATTTGTAATCAGCGACCCCAAAAACCCCTAAGATTCCATTTTGGAGTGAATTACTTGAATTTTCGAATTTTGGCCAGTTTTTGGCAATCAGAGGCTGCCTTATTCATCCGAAAGTAAATATTTTCTACATGTTAACTGCTGCAGACAAAGAATATGCCTACGAAATTGCTATTGCCAAAAACATTAGAAAGTGCTCCACTTTTTACACTATTATGTGTTGCTGACAATGCGGCAGTTTTCTAAGCAGTTTAATGATGATGTAAAAAAAAAACTTGCAAGGGAACAAAAGAAAAAAGCTAAATTTTTTAATAAGTTACTTGTATGTAATAAACACGTAAATCTCCTTTTATTAATAACTAGCTGTGCCCGCGACTTCGCACACGTGGAAATTATTATTGATTTATTATAAAGCTTCTTTGTAAACAATGTTTAAAGTGGTATTATTGGAAACATGAACAAAGAGCTAATTTGCTTCACTAACACGGGAAAGAGCCACATAGAGCTGGCCGTATGTAAAGCAACTGACACAAAAGTCCATGCCCAGGACCAACACCACGTAGACAGCGACTTATTGTTACATCATCGTCAAACGGCCAAAGTTACGGCTTATTAATGGTAGAAATACGATTAACAATAACCGCTTCTGTGTGGTGTAACAATATATGACATTTTTGTGCGCATGCCTTCTGTCTAGGTGGTGTTGCCAGAAAACGCAGCGTCCGGCCTTGGGCTTTGTTTATTCTCATGGCATAACTTAAGCTCACCGGTAATTTTACACGTTTAAATCAAAATGGGAAACTGTTAAACTGAAAATGGGAATAATATCATGTAAACATTCCTAGGAGGAGCTTTAGTAGTGAAGCAGAAATACATTTAGACATTTATTAAAAAGAAATTATCCCCCCCGCCCCCACCTCTCGTGTAGGGTAAGGCTAGTAGCAGATCCTGCGGTATTTTGTTTTTGTCACCTTATTTGCAGTTTTTACCTCTCCGCAAGTTTTTTTTTAATCAAGAAATTCACTTTCTCGAACATAATATGTAGAAAATGTAAAAAAACCTCGTATCTTCTTTCCTTTCTCATCATTTCCGAACGTATGATATATGACATGCCAAATGTTGCCATAGTTCTAAGGACCAAGTGACTGCCACCCCCGCAAATCCGACCCCACTGGAGCATTTGAACCTAAACTTCTAATGTAGATCTTGCCTAGAGGAATCTGGATACTGCACTTCAAGTCTTTACGTACGTAAATAGCACATAGATATGTTGCCCTCTCTGAATCCCACCCCCGTAAATCCGAACCCGGTGTACCAATCAAAACCAAACTAAAGAGTGCAGATGGACATGCCCATAGTAAGCTACATTCCGAATTTCAACCTTCTACATAAAAAAGCATAGAAATTATGAAAGAGACGGACTGACATAATAAAAGCAATAAATACCTCCATAATTCCGCCATTAATTAGAAATTATGAGCACTTGAGCAACCGTGCGTCGACAAAGTTATTTCACGTGCGTACGCTGATGTCAGTAATGTTTAAAAGATGAACAGAAAGTAACAATGTATTCCTTTTTGACAAATCGATTGTTGTATGACATTGTTATATCTCTCGATTTATTACACTCACTGTTTTACCACGTGAATTCGACTTGAAAGGGTCCATGAAAAATTAAGCTAAGATTTTGATGGTCATATTTCTGAAAACAGAAGTTGAAAAAGTTAATTCGTTTTCAAATGAACTTGCAAACGGCGGCCGGCCGGATAAAAGTACAGACAAAGGGCGCATTCTTATAAGTGATTTTTATCCTGAAGCTCCTAATAAGCGTGATTCGGAGTATAAAAACTCGCTCGCCTGTGCCACTTCCCATCAGAGAGAAGTAACTTTAAGCCTCGTACCATTATACAATTTCGGTGGGCTTAAATTTCGCAACAGAATAATAAGGACGCCGTTTTTTAAATTATTTTATATAATGGAAGGACAGGTGTGCTAAGAGAGTTTATAAAAAGTTAATTCTTGCAGCTTGATTCTTTCGAGGTGTCAATATAGCCCTTTCATGAGTTGTTGTTTCCATTTGTTCACCATAAAAGGAAGAAATGAGGTCTTGAAGTGAAAGTATACAGTACGACACAAATTACCAGGCAAAACGATTTGACCATGTTCTTCTTTTTATGTGCCCTCGCCAATTTTTAACAGTAAATCAGAAAACTCCTGTGAATTTGTGTTGCCTCCTATTCGCGCCCGCATGTTCACTGTTACGCGCGTCCGCGTGATGTGTCGCCACAGACTTGTTCCCTGAAGCATGCTCTTATCTAATCTGCCCTTGTTCCCCGTGGTACAACTGGTAATATCTGTTTAAAATCACCACAAAAAAGGATTATAACACGACCAGGGGTTGATCATTTTGTCGAATACCTCTGAACGTTCTATTAGCGTTCTGTTAATTGCCTGTAGTGCTTTTCGATTATCTATAGTGCACTCGTCCCATATTATTAAGCAGCAATCGTAGAACCTTGGCTTTGTCACTGTTCCTGGAGATGTCACATACTGAATGACCTCCGATATCCAAAGCTATCGGGATTTTAAAAATGTGTGAGCAGTTTTACCACCGGGTAAGAAAGTGGCTGCTATTCTTGACGAAGCCACAGTATCACGTGTGAATAGGTGGGAATGCAAACAAAACTAAATTACGAAATAAAAATAAATGTTTATTCAATTTAACCTTCTTGGTTAGAACAAACACTGATCATTCGTCAGTCATAATGATTAGAACATAAAAACTGAATAATTTAAACATAACAGAATCCAAATCTGCCTGCACGAAATTGAGAGCCAGCGCAGTGGATAAAACGTGCAGGATCCCACTCGCTCCTTCACGCCCAACGTTCGTCCATCCAATTGTAAAAGCTAGGTAAGTCCTTCCTTACGTTGAACCCGGACGTCCCGTACCGATGACCGCCGCACCGACGTCCAAAAATAAAGACGAATCCACCTTACACCACTCCAGCTGGATACGGTCCCATGGTGGTGAGAACGACCTCGCTATCCAACTTGCAAATTGAAAAATATAAATAAAGACATGGATTAGCAATAAGCAATTATTTCTTATTATCTTGGCCGCTAATAAATCATCCAAAACTTAATCAACAGTCAATAATAATTATACAATTATCAATATTACAATAATGCAATAAGCCGCTGGTAGACTAACTCCAACGCAAAACCAACTCACGTAGCGGGGTGCCTCAATAAGCAATTACTGCCCCGTTCCAATACTGCGCAATAACGTACCGAAATAAACGGCAGCTAATGACCGTCGCCAGCTCTTTGAGTATTTAATTTTTCCGTCGAACGATAAACGAATGCTCCTTCGACGCGGGCAATATGACACCTAGCCCTTCTTGTAAATACATTTGCACTCCTCCAGGGAAAATGCCCGTTAACGGCTCGCCCTCGAGCACAACCCGTGCTTCGACGAATAATTCCCGCAGCTGTCCGTTATTGACCACCGAAAGTACCGCTAGCCAATTAATCCGACTAGCCGAAATTTGCTTCGGAATCCCAAGCGTAACACTAAAAACAAATAATCTTCTATTACCTTGGTAGTACCGGTTTCGATAAGAGAACACGTTGGAGAACGTTGCCACGTTGCCAGCCGGCTCCGAAGAATACACGACGGACCTATTTTCCACTCCACAGTCCGCCTTCGGCACATCGATTTCAATCGTTCTGGCCTCGGAAGCTGCACACGCCGTCTTCTTTGCTGACTGCATAAAAATCCCGACCCAGTCTAAAGACTTGTCGAGTCCATCACTCATGAAGCCGTCGCGGCTACCAACCGACTGCCACGAGTCTCTCCTCTTAACTCCCCCGAATCTTTCCTTTTTTCTTTTCATCTTCACTCTCCCTCTTCTCTTCTTTACTTGAACTCTTCCTTCCTCTCCGCTCACGCTTTTCTCATTCTTCTTCCGCGGGGGTGAGCACGAACTCGAGCCGTAATTCTTATTCCAGAAAATTCTTGTTCTGAAACCTCGAGTCCGTGCCTCCCCTCCCCCGACGTCATCTGACGCTCTTCTCTTCGAGAAATCATCTGACACACAGCAAAACCAATTTTTCCTTGGGCTCGCAATTATGCCAAAGCGATTTTAGTCACGAATGTTTTTCCTGTGCCACCAGGTGCAACCAGAGATATAATTTCTCCCATATTATTGTTGACACTCTAAACAAATGCGTTCGAATACTGTGCGCGGTTCTTCCGTTAGATTTTAAACGCCGTTTTGTAAGTTTTCCGCAAGTTCTGCTGAATGATAACTTATAACCGCTGCGTTTTATCTGTTGATGCCCTCACATTCTACTAAGTCGCTGCAAGACCTACTGGGAAAGAGGATTTCCTCCTATAGACGTGACCAAATTTTGCATAGCCACCAAGCATTGATTAAGAGCACTATTTCGCAATTTATCATTCAGTTAGCCTTCAGTATTTTGTCCGATATACCTGCAAAAGTCTTGCGCAAGCTTATCGTGAAATTTTTGCCTCAACACTGCAGCATCAGAAAGGGCACAAAATAACAGCAAAACTGCAAGCAAATGACGCAAGCGATGTGGTTGGTCACTAACGCATAATTCAGCCAGAGCGTCATCCTAGTGCTTGTCATCATCAAGTAAGAGTCACTCTTGGCAAGCATCACGATAAGTGGGATATTCGACTCCCGTTAAATGTTCGTAGATCGGCAAAAGAAGTGGGTCCCCTCACTGTATTTAAAAGCAAGCGCAAGTAGAAACATTCGGCATTGTTTGGATGAACCGTGCACACTCTTCAAAAACTTATTCTTTAAATATGCCGTGCTCAACATCTACAGTTCTGCCACGCCTTCAACGATTAAAGACACCTCGCTGCTTGTCATAAGTATTGTATGACAGAAGTTCATCATTCAACATACTTCTCGAAAATCATCGATTTTACAAAGCCGGAAGTATGCCAGTAAATTTGTTTGTCTGGGGTTTTCTAACTGATCTGTAACATTTTAATAGTTAAAATATATTCGTTGTCCTCCTTCAAGTGAACATCCAGAAGAATCACAGGCGGGTATCTTTCGTGAATAGGGAAGCTAAAAATGCGCCATACAGCCTCTGAAGAGCTTATGTATCAGCCCGATTGAAACTTTGTGACTTCGTCGTTTATATTTTTCAACGCAAATGTGGCTTGGTCACTGCCCTTGTTCATGTACATCAAATATAGTTTTTTTTAAGAGATTCACCGCTTTTGCACATTTCAACGTCAATATGAGCTTGCAGTGTTTTAGATAGTGTCACATGTAAATTTAGCTAAAATATGAGTAGCGCAGTGGAAGATTAAATAACATGCAACAGTGGACTGAATTAGAATAATTAATGAAATGTTTATTGATAAATGTAAATAAAGTAAAGGTAAATGAGAAGGATAAATGTGAACTCCTTCTGTCAAAGGCAATCTATGCCAACCACCAATTCGAACACAAAGGTACAAATTAATTCAAACACTGAAATTAATCTTAACCACACCTCTATGTACAATACTCATTTCCAAAAAAGTTGGGACAGTGCAAAATATATAGAAAAAACAAAAAGGGATGATGTAACAAAACTTTCTCGCGAATACAAAATAGCAGATACGTTTATGAAATGACATAAATATACTGTGTGCACCAAAACATTTTGTATCGTGGCCGGGACGTTCATTTTGAATGGGGGTGTTGCAAACACGTTCCAAAATAGTAGGGACATACGTTGTAGAAAGCGCCGTTAGTAGTGGAACCTACCGAATTGTTCGGGAATAATCTAGAATGATGACGTCGTACTACATTCCGTATAAATAACAGTTGCCATCCGTCGTTCAGGTAACTTATTCGGAACGATGGTTCGAGGCAAGCCCGTTAGCGAAGATCTTCGTGTTCGAATCATTCAAGAATTCATAAACAACGTTTCTCAGCGTGCAATAGCCAGAAGATTTAACCTGTCATCATCTACAGTACATATATTATCAAGCGCTACGGAGATAGTGGTGAGATCACAGTTCGGAAAGGCCAAGGTAGAAAACCTATTCTGAATGCTCGAGCTCTTCGGATCCTCCGACATCACTGCGTCACGCATAGGAATGCTGCGATTACGGACATAGCCACGTGGGCCCGCGATTTCTTCGGGAAGCCATTATCGTTGAATACTGTACGCCGGTGCATCCACAAATGCAAACTTAATTTATACTGTGCACAACGGAAGCAATACATCAACAAACAACAGCAACGTCGCCGTCTGATATGGGCTCGAGCCCATCGCAATTGGCCCCAAGCACGCTGGAAGAACATATTATGGTCCGATGAATCAACCTTTACGATTGTTTACGGAAATAATGGACGCCGTACACTCCGGACCAAAGACGAAAAGGATATTCCCGCGTGCTACAGGCGTTCGGTACAGAAATCACCGTCTGCCATGGTCTGGGGCTGTATTAGTGGCCATGGAATGGGAGACTTGCACATCTGCAATGGCACCGTCAATGCTGAAGCGTATATACAGATCCTGGAACAAGCTATGGTGCCATCTAAGAGGCGCCTGTTTGGACGACGTCAGTGTATATTTCAACAAGACAACGCCAGACCGCATGCAGCGCGCATAACTTCTGCATGGCTACGTCGGCAGCGCATTCGTATGTTGGATTGGCCCCCTTGCAGCCCGGATCTGTCACCTATAGAAAACGTTTGGCGTATTATTAAACGAAAACTACGACAGCGACGATCCCGGACAGTTGAACAGCTGAAAACCTATATCCAACAGGAATGGGACAGAATTCCGGTTACGGTGTTAGAAAGATTGGTGTCATCGATGCCCAGAAGATTACAGTGTGTCATCAAGAGGATAGATGACGCCACACCGTGGTAAACGCCGTGCTGTCCCAACTTTTTTGGGAGTGTGTTGCACGTGCCAAACAGGAAAACCACCTGTATCTTTCTTTAAGCATATAAGATATGTGATCCCATGCCTAATTTATCGTTTATGTATTGTAATGCGTTGAAATAAACGGCAATACAATAATCCAAACAAATGTGTTGGAGTTCTTCTTATATGTTGCACTGTCCCAACTTTTTTGGAAATGAGTATTGTAATAATTAATTAGCATATAAGCCTTAACTCTTTTCAAAACTTAAAGGATAAGCATGTTAAATACAACAGCAAATACTTAAACTGAATCTAGCCTGTATTTTAAACAAATACTCTCCAACTAGATAGCAATCCCAAAAACTTAGATGCTAAAGTTGTATAGCACTAGCTTACTGGCTAAACAACTAAAATCGACCGTAGCTCATTTGAACCGGTAATAGCAATGGACAGCTTAATAGCCACAAATCTACAGACGTATAGATAGACTTAATCTTGAAACAGCACTTTGATTGGGTCGAACACAAAGTTACCCCAAACCCAAACTAACCATACTTTCATTCCTTTTAAATAGCTAAACACAAAACTGCTAAAGCATACGAATAACGCAAATGTTTCAACAAGATTCAATTACTCAATTAAGGTAAATAACACTTGTACAAACAGGCAGTTTCATACAACTCATCCGAAATAAGCACGTTGCAAAAAGCGACACCTTGCAACCGTAAATTCAAACTGCGTAAAATAAAGAATGAGTGTACACAGAATTAGAGAGTCACAAAACCGGATAAAATCCAAAGTTCGATTAAAGTCACTATGTTATTAATATTTTCAGTAATAGGGAACAGTAGGGAATTAAAGCTTATAAACAAACGTTTTAAACAACGTATCAGCTTTAATGATGCGCGCACATATTTGCAAATAGACCTGAGTCCTTTGTCCAAATATCATCAAAGCTTACATTCAAACATTTCAACAATGGAACAGCATTAATGATGCGCACCCACAATTGCAAACAGTTCTGAGTTCTTTGTCAAAATATTAAATAACAAATATCAGAGGTCTAAAAATAAACACCAAAACAAGACTGTATTACAGGTTATACGTGTATGGAATAATAAAATAAGAAAGACCTTGTGCTAATGCGGCGCATGACACACTAGTTACGCCCAAATTACGGCGAAGCCGAAATCACAGTTAATATATGCCCGCATTCCGCAAGGCCACAAACCACACACTTTGGTGTTCATACGAAGTTCCCCGTGACACAACTCGTTAAAAGCTTTCTTTATTAAATTAGCTTTACAGCCCACAATAAACGAAGCACTTACTATTGTGAAGCAACGGTCGGCTACTGAACCTCTCGGAGAACGGGGAAGGAACCTGAACGCTGAGGAGCAATACTCTTCGCTCCGTCGCCTCTCACGCTTTGCGTCGGCGCAAACCTCCACCCGCTTGGCTTCTCCGCACGACGTGGCGTTTTCCAACGAAGCTGTTGTCGGCTCCGTAATCGTCTTCGACGTGGCGGCTTGAGGTTTCTTTTGATTGTTCAGCCTAGCTTCTCCGCACGACGTGGCGTTGTCCAACGAAGCTGTTGTCGGCTACGCAGTCGTCTTCGTCGTGCCGGCATGAGCTCTTTCCTCCGCCCGCTTAGCTTCTCCGCACGACACACTAACGAGCATTTTGCTTTCAAAATCGGACAAAAGTAAAAAAATCCAAATGTAGCTAATGACACCAAGACCATAGTTATTTTGTACCTGAGTTAACGTACTATCCGGGAAAGGGTTTGAAGTAGACCCTTTTCGCATCCCCCCGCTGCACAGGTAGTCGGAATCTAGACATCGCGATGCATCGTTCAGAACGCACGCCTACATTCTCGATACGCTCTATTTTTGTTTTGTAGTTAAAGTATATTTTTTTGGAGTTAAAGTGACAGGTTTGAGTTATGGATCCTTTGGTATGTACAAACAAGGTATGTACTTAATTTAAAAGAGAATCGACCTCACGGAAACCTCACGGAATTTAAAAGGTGTTTATGTTATAGTGTCGAGAAAGATCGAGTAAAATTTCATTTTTTATAGTATTCTATAGAATATTACCCTGCTATAACAGTAAAAACATTTTCCACATCTTTCCACGACTTTGAATTAAAGGACTTTAACCCTTTAAGGTCGGGAAAATTTTGATCAGAAACAGGAATTTTTTTGCGGTTTTGAAGGAAGTTTTGCGGTTACGATGTCTTAAATAGGCTTCTTCTCACATCAGATCCATTGATCAGCTGTGAAAGAAAAAGGAAACCCAGCAAAAGCCAGATGTTTTTAAAAGAAACAATAGACCTTTTCAAGCCCGAACCAAATAAAGGTACTTTTTCACGTTTCACTTATTTTCACTAAAATATACTTTTAATAAGCTTTTCCATACATTTTCATTTATTTCCAATTTGAAAATTACTCAAAATATTTTTGTCCGATTTTGAAAGCAAAATGCTCGTTAGTGCGACGTGGCGTTATCCAACGAAGCCAATGCTGGCTCCGAAGTCGTCTCCGTCGTGGCGGCATGAGCTCTTTCCTTCTCCTTCGACCTGCCAATAGCATGGCATTCTCTATGCCTTCCAGCCACCTTCGTCGGGAGCTTCTTCTTCTTTAAACCTCTCTCGGTCGTCCCAAAACTCTCTGTCGATCTCTCTCGTCTCTTTCTTCGAGCCCGCACTCGCCAGACTTCCTCCTCTGTGATTGGCCCCTGCGTCATGATGCACCAATCGACGCTGATGACGTCGCCTCCGTTTTCGCCCGGAATTGAAAAATATTCTAGAACGAAAACGAGCATCTCTGTCACCGGAATTATTAATAGAATTAAAATTCCGTGACAGATAGTATCGGACAATCTATTGCCCAAAACAATTTCTTAGCCACATCATCATATTGTTGCTGTAAACCCATCTTGCTCAGATGAGCGTCGACGATAGGATGGATATTTTTCAGAGCGTCAATCTTCTCCCCTTATCGTTTGCTCTACCAGTGCTCTTGGATATTTTTCAGAAAACCGGCTGTCCTGCATGCAAGGAGAGTTTCTGCTTCATGCTCTTCAAGGACCTAAACTATGTGTTTCTTTACGATGTCACTGTTGGATCTGTGTTACTTTCCCGGAATTCAGCACTTATCAGCTTATCGACATCGTTGGGACGTATTTTTTCTTCTAGTTACAGGAGGATCTGTGCGTAGGGTAGGCCACGCTTTTGCCACTCAACGCTGTACATAAAGCACAAAGCTGACCCAAAAAGGCTTTTTTTTCAACAACTTCAATATCAAGTGGAAAACTCTAGCTATTATATCAAGTCGATCATACGACTCTGGTCTTGCAAAATGTTCCAATTCGGATACGTTGTGAATGTAATAAAAAGATCAAGGCTTCCGTATTTTCGGACGTAACAGAAAGCGTCTTGCTTACGCCCGTGCATATAGCGTGGGCCGCCTTTAAAACTGGACGAAAGGATCACTAATCGTGTTAAGTTTTCCGTGCTATCATCCTGTTGCATAGCGTTCCGCAAGTGCATGCTATCTTCAGCGCGTAACCGTCTCAGATTGGTGCGTATGTACACAAAGCGCTCGGTCTCGATTTTGGCGTACATATCGACGATAAACAGGCTAAATCGTCCACGAAATCTTTACATGTAAACAAAACGATTTCCTCTTATTTGCAGCAGATAAACATGAAATTGTTGTGATGATATTTTATGTTTCTATTTCGTATTGTGGTAGAATTGACTTGATACAATCCAAAATTATACCCATCTTCTCCACGGCAAAAAATAAAGGGGTATTGTAGGGCGTCGTAACACCGATGTGCCTCATAAATGCATTGAAGACTATCGTTACGAGCGCGCAAGACAACATCAGGACGCTAGCATTCTTGATCAACCAGAAAAGCTGCAACTTCATTTGTGACCGGGACATTGTACCTGCCGCGATGTACAACAGCGGGTCGTTTATTTGCACTAATGAGAAATTTATAATCCTTATTTTGCTCTTGCGGAAAAGACTCTAGTGCAGCTTTAAAAGTATGAATATATGGATTCACTTGATGCAGCATGTTTTGAAGCAGAGCAATCAGATCACTGTTAAGTTAAATGAGATCAGAGGTGCGCTAGTTTTACTTATAAAGACTTTTTCCCCTATAACGAATTTTTACATTGGTCCTAACCTAGATAAACATGTAAATCTTGAGTATTAATCATATTTCTATATAACAAATTTCAAGTATAAAAAATGTTTTGGAGAGTGGCCAATGATTTCGTTATAAGGAAGTGCGACTGTATCAAGTAAAGTTATAGTGAGTCGTTATAAGGATGTCGTGGGTCAGACATTTTTTTCTGTAAACGGGCGGTCAATAAATACTCCAATAGAATATGAAAATGTGGCAAAATATCTTTTTGGAATCCGCATAAGATAGTAAACAACTATCCATAGCAAAGTTGAGAGATCAGTATCAGCGTTACCAGGTGGCAAAGAGAGAAGAATATTTGTCACATGATTTTCCGAAGAAAATCAGGTTGAAGAATCGTAGAGGGGGGGAGTCGCGAAGAACAGGCGAAAGAAAGCGCGTCTACTGGAACACGAAATTCTTAGCAGACTCTCGCTCCCCCCTTGCATTGAGTGGTTGGGCCGGTGAGGCGAATGAGAGAAAAATCACTGGTTACGAAGGAGGAGAGAGGAGCCCTGGATCTCGTGGAAGTCGGATGGAAGATAGGCAAAGGGATGGCTCGCATGGAAGTGGCTATAAGTGACTTGTGAGTTATGCGGCGAGGCGACGGAATCGGCCGAAGGAGAGTCGCACGACAGCCCGATTCTCCGAACTGTTTGATGAGAGGGGAGACGAAGTTGGCAATGCAGTTGGCATAGCAGTGAGCGCTTCTCAGGGGAACGTGGAATTTTCCTCTGTGCCTATCGGAGCTGTGTCTAGCGTGTTAGACAGCTCGGAAACTTCGGACGATAATATTGCACGGAGAAATGTTATTGTTTCTAATGATATTTCCAGTTTGATAGCGGCCGGCGAGACGCCAAATTTCTCTTCAGCGGCGAGTGGAGCTCTACCTCGGGTAGTAAATGGATGTGTTCCCGTCAGCGAAGCGAGTGCCGTGGAATTGGAAAGGAGTGCAAGTTTCCAGGGTAATATTTTATTCTTTAACCAAGAAGTTGTTGCACTAAAAAGCATTGGGAGTAATTTCATGAATTGGAATTATTTATCAATATTAAGTCTCCCGAACTATCAATTTCTGAAGTTAACATTTTGGGAAGCAAGTTTTATTGAGGAGCAACTACGTATAATTGGAGTCTTCCCTCTGGGTTTAGTTAAATATTTAGAAGATGGTTTCGGAGCTCTAATGCCATATTCCGGTTAGAGGAAACCGGTACAAATTCCTTTTAAGGATAAGTTAGTTCTCTTCAAAGATAAATATTTATATTGGATGTTGCAACTGTTTCTTGGTACATGTAATATTTATTGGATAATTGTTTGGATTAGGTTATCCCGTAAGTACATATGGTTTATTGCGTATTGATAACCCTCAACGAAGTGTCTTCTAAGATAATTAATTCTAAGTGACTTTAGCTTATTTGACTTCCTCCTAATGTTGAAGAATTTTATGTTTCATGGATTTTGATAAGTCATCGCTCACATTGATTATCTGTTTCTTACGTTGCTATCCATTTTTCCGTAGAAACGAAAATAGAAGATCTGACCAAGGCTGTGTCACGCTTCGAGGAGGGGTTCCTAAACCCTGTCCGTTCTTCCAGAATTCGGCACGTTCGGTGGATTCACGAGTGCAGCAGTGTTCTACATGATGATGTGTGTTAACGGCGTATTTACCACTTCGTAACCGAAGGCGGGCGATTAAGGATTTAATTTGCGTTTCCACTGCTAAGAATTCTGCTACTATTAAATGTTTTTGTTTTCAATTACCATATTCTAATATGGCTGACAAGTGATCAGCATTGCACTTGAAAGTGATTTATTTTATGTTCAATAAACTTATTTCATTATTAGCGTTTATTCACTATCCTGTCTTGTTTTTCCACGTGACAATATTGTTCAAAATTTCCCATCATTGCAACAATAGAGCAGCGAGCTATTAGGCAGGCTTTCCTTATCCTTGTAGGCTGTGGCTGAATACACACCTAAAAGTTTAAATTATGATATCTATTTTTTCCATGAGTCGATTTTGATGAAATAAATCCTATATGTTGCTCCATGCGACGCTCTAGTTATCTGTGAAAACCCCATGAAGAGTCGTCAAGCAATTTTGGAGATTAGCGGGTTTAAACAGATAAAAAGACAGACAAAAAATTTTTAAATGGTCTTATTGTATTCTGTTACACTTCCTACATCAGTCGTAATCAGATTTAGGCGAATATTTTCAATGTACAGACGGTTCTACGTTTTAATTATACAAATTGTATGTATAGATAATTTTAAGTAGATAAAATTCAATATATAGGTAAATAATTGATTTCACCAATGTCAGTGTAATGTTTTTGAATTAAAATTTTTGTTTTTGAAATCCAATATTAAAAGTGAGTAATGATTGTTACTGAAACTTGTAGAATTTTGCTTTTGGAATTTTACAAGCTTTAGCAAAAGTCATTCCTCACCTTTCAGATTGGATTTCAACCCCACAAGAACTTCAATTTCATTTACTTCAAATTATTAATACCTCAAATGTAAGATAAAAATAATTTCTAAAACTTAATATGATTAAAATTACTCCTTTCAATATGTGAGTCATTGTCGAGTGATTTACTAAAAATCAATATGTGAGTCACTTAATTTCACGATATATTTTTAATTTTCATTGAAAAAGTTTCTTCACGATTAATCAAATACATTGTACAATGATTTATAAATTGTAGGTTCACTATGAAATTTCTTAACAATAATATTAGAATAATAATACGACATAATTTGAAAGTTAATGAAATTTATAAAATTATTATTCACTCATCGGCTTCTCATTCATATGAATGACAAATATATATAATACAAGAAGGCCTACATGTTTTATTTCAAATTCTATTTATTCTTCTGATTGAATTTCTAAAAAAATAAATAAAACCTTAAAATCCACAATTACATAAATATACAGAAGAAAACGAGCAATTCCCTTACAGAAATAAGGAGAAAAACCGCCTCCCTTGCAACAGCGCTCTCTGCAAAATACCTCGTGAACCATGGACAAGATTGTAATCTTCTCCTAACAATGCTGCCATTGTTCGTTGAATTACCTTTCCTTTTCCGTGCTCTGTAGTAAAGGCTAAGGTCAAAAACACTCACCGGTGAGAGAATGATGACGTAATTTCTCACTGGGCTAACCGTCATTTTCTCGGTGAGGACGGTGAGACTAACCGGTTAGGCATAGCAGCAATAACTGGCGTTTCTGACCGCGTTAAAATGACGTCACAAATTTCTCACTGGGATTTCTGACCGACTAAGCGCTAACTCTTCTAACCGGTGAGAGTTTTTGACCTTAGCCATCGATTTAAATAAAAATTGTTGCTCAGACAACAATGCTCACGTGTCTTTTCAGTTCCGGCGACTGCTTCAAGCCGGCGCCAACCATGGTAAAACGTGCAACAACAATGGAAAACTGTTTCCGTAACACTTTTTGGTGTCGGTTTTCGCATCACGTTTTTTATAGATAGATGTCCAGCCTTAAAACATTATCATGTTAAAATAAATTCCACGTGTACGAAGTCACGGGCACAGCTAGTTTGCAATATTTCTTCAGTCCCATACTATGAATATACAAAATTTCAGGTTCCTAGGCCTTCCGTTCAAATGTTATAGCTTCAAATGTGTTTGGTACCTCGAAGACCCTGGCGGGGTCCTAGAGGCTTATATCAGCTTTCTTCTATATTGGCTATATATTTTAGTACCACACAAAAAATATACAAAATTTCAGGTTCTTAGGTCGTTCCGTTCAAATGTTATAGCTTCAATTCTATTTGGGGCCTCGGGGTCTTCCGGCGGGCCCCAGAGGCTTATCTCACTTTTTGTCACGTGGATTTCGTCAGCATTCGTGCCGATCGGAGAGGAGAAAATCTGAACAGGTGAGTGACGTCGGCGACGAAAAACGCGTCATCCCAAAAAGTTCACGTGAGAGAGAGAGAGAAGAGATCGGGGAGAAAAAGTATGGCGACGGAACGACGGAACTGGAAGGACGTGCAAAGGAGCCGAGCAGGGTTTGATCAATGGAAACCCGAAAGCGGAATACTCTCCACCAAAACCGAGTGAACGAGGACTCCCAATCCAGGCAAGAGCGTTTTATTACGGAGCCAGGCGCATTTCTTGTGAAGGAGGAGTCAACGGCGGGTCGGAGAAAAAGGTCGGCGAGGTACGCGACCGAGCCAGCGGGCAACGTCTCCGGGAGCGTTGGAAAGCACTCGAACGAGGAGAGGCTGACGACGATTTCGACAGGAATATTGCACGGGGCTTGGAGTATTGTATCCAGAGTCTCTACGAGGAGAATTTAGCGATAGCCAGCGAAAGGCAGACGGACGAACAACCCGTCACCCATGACGAAGCGACTGCGGCAAATGGAAGAAGCCCGTCGTGTGCTAAGATAGAATTCCTTCAAAGAGGACGTTCCAGAGATTACGGTAGGCCTTCCTTTAATTATTTGTTAACGTGCGTTTTCTTCACGTTCGCCACGGAAAGGCTAGCCGTAATTCAATTAAGAATACCGGCCATACGAACTTTATCAAGTGCTGTTTCGATACGAAGCCATTGATTATTTGGAGGGAGAGGAAGTCGTTGCGACAGTTTGTCGTAAGAGGAACAGGAGGGTTCATCCAAAGGTCTTCCATAATTCCTCGCCACAAATGAACTGTTAGCGGATGCTGTAATTTTTGGCATTTACGACGAGCGAGCGACAAGTGACGTCGGCCGATAGCATATCGTCTCGTCTAGCCCAAGCTCCGTTATTCTGTTCTTTACTAAAGTCGTTGCATCTAATCCATATTTTCCATAAGCGGCGAGCTTCTCAGCGTCAAGGTATGCAACAATGGCAACCCGGGAATCAACGGCCTAGCAATGTAGTGAAAAGTGCGACTCTTCAAAATTATATGTGTTCAATGCTTCGTGTTGGATCGACGATCGCAAAACGATGTGTAATCTTTAGTGTAGTATGTGATCTAAAAGCTGGAAATCGAGCTAACAAGGGAATCCCTCGAACATGTATGTCACAGATTTCCACCAAATTGAAATATGTTACTCATCTGAAGCTACTATAGATGCTTGCAAAATAAGAGAGTGCGAAATTGTGTTTTCTTCAAAATAAACTGCGAAAACAAAAAAATTTCAGCATACATAGCCATACAAGGACTCCATTTTTAAAGCGGCTAGGCTATGTGGGATTCCCTTGTAAGTGCTATATGTGTGTTTATTCTAATATAAGCTTGAAACAGCGCCTGCTATTTTGTGTAGAAGAAAGTGTCTACGTGATCTATGCAAATTGATGTTAAATTATCACTGTGTAACTACGAGCTCAAATTTTTGTGGCGACAGTGTGTGTCAAACAGTGCTCATTTGTTTGTCGACGAGCTTGTGTGTGTGTCTTCTTATCTGCAACGAGTCAATGGGTTACGCCTCTTCAGTGACATCAAAGCTGTTGGGATCATACCTCATCGTTTCCTCTCGTGGTGCTCGTCTACAAATCTGCTGCATTCTACGAGTTCATCGGCATTGCATCGCTGCAAGACTTGGATCTATCATCTAGAGCAGATCCGTGCCTCGCGCGTCGGGGATACCATTAGCATAGTATTAGAAGGGGAAGTACGACAACTCCGAAAGGCGAACTTGAGGCAGTATCGACTTTACGAATTTTTTGCAGGTCAAACAACGATCTGTATCATTTACCAAGCATTGCATATTAATTTTCAATAGTTTAGCCCTAAATAAAAATGTGTTTTCAATGATATAATAACATTTTATTTATAATAATCGGGATATGAAATGAAACGATCGAATTCCTTAAATGCGTAACAACTCACCAGGGTCGCTGCGATCGCCAGTTAGGGGCAATGAGTGCTAATGCTATGTTACTGAGTGAGTTTAGAGGTTTCACATAAGTGTTTATTTTAAAAAAACGCCTGCTTATTTTGCGTGAAGTAAGTATATTTCTTAATTCTAAAGACGTCTTAGAACTTTTAAACAATTTTGTGAACGAAAACTCTAGATTTATTTGGAAAATTCTTGCTCGCGAAGATACTTCGTAAGATTTCCCCGCGCTTTTGAAACATTATGCCTACGTTTGAAGAGGCAATTATCAGAATTTAATATCAGATATATAAGTGTATACAATTATTTAGTAATTTAATGTGCTAGATCACAAACAGTGGTTTCGAATATAATTTTTTAATGTGAGATTTTGTGAGCGAGTGGTGATGTAGGTTCGATTTACGACACGGGAAGTTTTTTTTACAATACCTACGATGTAGGTTCGATTCCCAACGCGGGAATTTTTTTTTTGATGATTTATTCTTTTGTTTATAAATTTTCAACTGTCAACATTTCAACTAATTAACTTTTCCAAGATTGCAACATATTTAAAGATATTTGGTGTTAAATGCATAATTCTAGTTAATTTTTGGATCATCTAATCGAGTAAATTTTTTCTCTAAAGAGAGAGCAGGACATTTCGCTAAATTAAAATAGTGAATAGGAAATTAATTTATGCATTTTTTTAAATTTTCCATCAGGCTTTATAATTGTCTATATCGCATTGTAGCAATAATAATGCCTCGTACCTGCTTTGTGACAGGCTGTAAGTCAGGATATGAAAAAATTCCAACAGAAAAAGTGCATTTGTTTTCTCCTCCTTCTGACCCAGAGCTCTTAAAGAAATGGAAAAGAGCAATTCCACGAAAAGATCGGAGTTTTTCAAAGACTTCAAAAGTATGTCACAAACATTTTGATGACGCACTGTTAATTAAGGAGGACAAATTTATAATCAATGGGAAAGAAGATAGTATCCCAAGATATCGTTGGAAATTGGCTGTGAATGCAGTACCGCATTTATTTCCAGGATGCCCATCATATATATCTAAGCACAAAGCTCCACAGCGTTCTAAGCGGATTAATAGACCATCTTATCCTATGCCAGTAGCAACACAATCACACTGTATTGAAGCAGTTTCAGAACAAGCTCTCGAGAGTAATGATTCAAATGAAATATGTCAAAACAGTCATTCAAACAAAAGCCTACCCTTAAATGCCATAAAACAGAAATTAAAACGTGTCTCAGCTGCATATAGGAGATTATTAAAGACAAACAATGAAATGATAAAAAAATTTAATGAGCTGAAACATCAGACGGCTGAAAACAAAGTCTCAAAAAGTCTTAAAATTTTACCAAAGCAGCAGCAAGTGATTGTGAAAACCATGCTGATGAAAGCAAACGTGAAAGATTCACGAGGTATGAGATATGATCCACAATTTCTGCTGCAAGCAATTCTCTTGCGCATCAAATCACCTAAAGGTTATAAACATATTCGAACTCACAACATTTTACCGTTACCAAGTTATACACAAATGCGAAACTTGGTGCGTGGATTTAAAAGCACTTATGGTGTTAATTCCATAGCTTTAGAATACATAAAAAGTGAGTTTGCAAATTGTAGTATCGAAAATCGATTGTGCGTTCTTATGTTGGACGAAATCAGACTTCGAGAAGAAGAGGATTTCAATAAAAACAATTTTAAAATTGATGGCTTTGTCAATTATGGAAATTACACACCCAAAAATAATAATCAATTGGCAAACCATGCACTAGTTTTCGCAATTGCTCCATTGATGCATTCTTGGGTGCAACCTGTAGCTTGCTTTGCAGCTCGAAATGCAACACCAGGTAAGATAGAATTTTATTCTTTCTAAAACATTTTGATTATTACAACAACCGTTTTGATATAACCAAGTGTTATTTTCAGGATCAGTTTTGAGCAATCTTATCCTTGAAGTCCTTATCCAGTTAGAAAATGCTGGTGCTGCCGTCGTAGGAATCATCAGCGATGGTTCCGCAACAAACAAAAAATCTTGGTTAACCTTTGGTATTTCTGGAAAGGCAGATAATGTCACAAATAGTATCATAAACCCATGTGATCCTACGAGAAAAATATATTTCCTTAGCGATTACGTACATATTTTTAAATGTATTCGTAATCAATTTCATAAAGTAAAACATTGTAAAGTAAGAATATTAATTGGGAACTTTTTCTTGATTAATTCTGTCATCAATATGTTCTTCGCTTATGAAATATATTTTGTTTCAGTATAATGGTTATGAAATCAACTACAATTATTATGCTGAAGCTTATAAAGAAGATTCCAAGTGCTTGGCTGGCAAAAGGATCATGCCAAAGCTTACTGAAGCTCATCTGGAGCCAAATACGTTTCAAAAAATGAGCGTTAGATTAGCTGTTCAGGTAACATTACAGAAATTATGAAGTAAAATTCTAAAATGTTATAGAAGTACGTTATGAAAGTGGCATTCAAATTGTGGATTTTTTCAGTTATTTAGTAAAACAGTCGCTCGTGGGTTATGTTTCTATCGATCTGCTGGATGTGAACAGTTGAGAGGAAGTGAGTTGACAGAAAATTTTACATCAGACATGAACGATTTCTTCGATGTGCTGAATGCCAAAATCCCAGTTAAAGGAATCAGACCAAACACTATGCAGCATCAGGTTTGATTTTGCTTTATATCATTAGCTGCTTTTTGAGCTTTTTAATATTTACCATTTAATATATTTTTCTATTTTTTTTCAGAAACGTATAAAATTAAAGGAAATTTTAAGTTTACCAGATTCGGAGAACACTTTTGCCTCTAAGCAGACTCTGGAATCATTTCGTGTCACTGTTAAAAGTACATTGGAATTATTGGAATTTGCATGGTCAAATAATTTCAAATATGTTTTGACCGCTAGATTAAATCAAGATCCCCTAGAAGTAAGTTTTCATTACATAATAAATAGAAAAATGAATAATAATTAATGCAATTGTTAAAAATAATGGATTTAATGCCATTTACAGCAATTAAAATGACTGGCCAAATATTGCCTATATGAAAAGTGTCCAGACAGGCAACAAAAGGTTGTATGTCTATTTTGCCCCAAGTTGCTTAAATTTGTAGTGGTTATGGAATTTTATTAAACTATGGGTTTGGCACTGCCATTGAATGCTTTCTTTCTATTCCCATTCTGAGTTGACAAATTTTAGTTTATTCCTTTGCATTTGCTTTGCTTTTGTTGCACAAAGTATTTCCTATTTCTGACATGTGAAAAATTATCGTATTTGGTTCAAAATCAGAGGTGAAGAATTCGCTTCGGAAAAAGATTTTTATATTAAAATTACTTGTAATTATTAGAACGTGGGGTTTAAAACATACGTATCATCCGTAATTGTCTGCACCTTGCGAATTCAATGGTGATATTTTCAAATTTCCTATTTTCAATTAATTTTCTAATGCAAGTTTATTTCTTTCGAAAACTGAAAACTGAAAATGCTCATCTATTTGATTTTGAACTAAATGTGTCAATTGTAGCTTGCATAAAAGACAAAAAAATTGCTTTTAAAATTAAATTCATTTAGCTTGGTACATCTGATATTAATTTTTAAATTATTTTCTTTTTTAAGCGTCATTTTGGATTAGTCCGTGGTTTAAGTCCCGACGAACACCCGACGGTGACAGACTTCATGCAGCTGCATTTGTTGCAGGCTATGTATCGACCAATAAAAGGCATTTTAGCAACAACATCGAATTGTGAGGACGAGCAGGACGCACTGTTGCTATCACAGATCACAACTGTCAGAAAAGTATCAAAATTAATATTGGAAGAAAATAATGCCAGAAAAATTCGAATGCATCAGAAAATAGAAGAGAAATTAGTTTTCAGCGACCAAGAACTAGGACATAATAGCCCGTCTGGTGATCATTGTTACCTGTCTTCAGGAGTAAATGATTGCCTGACGTACGATATCACCGGATTTGTTCTGAATAAAATTAAAACATTCACGGATTGTATTGAATGTATTCAATCATTAACAATAAATAAACCTGTAAATGTTGATGGAAATTCTATTTTAACGCAGTTGAAGGATAAAGGAAACTTTTTACATTATCCAAACGATAGAGTTTTCTGTTTGTTATCAAAAATTGAGAAAACAATTGAATATTCTTTCCAAAAAGTTGAAGTTTTCATTGATTTGTTTGAGGAAATTGTGAATAACTTACCCAATTTACAGATCACTAGTGATTTATGTTGTTGCCAGGATCATGCAGACAAGCTTTTGCCACAAATTATTATTTATTATTTGCAAGTTAGATTTTTTTTTTACTTAAAACAAAGAAAAAAGATGAAAAATGAAATAAAAAATTTTAGAAAAAGAGCTAAATTATCATCCTAAAGAACAGAAGCAGATGATCAAATATTTGTATAAATATTTGTAAATAATTGAATTGCATTTATATTTAAATATTTTTTGTCAAAAATTTTCTATTTGTAAAAAATATTTGTAAATAATTTTTGTAATAATAAAATTTGTAATAATAATAATTGCAGATAACCAGTTGTAAATTTTGGAAAATATTTATTGCATATTTTAAGCTTTTTTTTCAAAATTAGCAAATATATTAAAAATTTGTATAGGTGTAGGTTTTTATTTAAATTAGACATTTAATTTTTGCAGGATTTTTGTTTAAATTTCTATAGCAATTTAGATGTTCTACTATGGGGATGTAGAGTTTAAATAGTTTGGGAGGGGGGGGGCGCTTAGATATAAAAAATTAATAAAATTACTGATATTAAAAATACTTAATAATGCTAAGATTAAAATACAGCTTCCAAATTATGTCTGGAGCTCTTTTCATTACTTCCTTGTTTAAAAATGCAGAAAAACTAAAAATTTTCATAACTATCTCTACTGAAGAACAGACAAATATTCCCTTACTGGCGATATTTTCGCCATCTAGCGGGGGAACGGCCGAACTACGGAGTTGTCGTACTTCCCCTTCTAATACTATGCCATTAGTATAGTGGCTAGAAGAATAGTGTGGCAGCGAGCGTTCAAATCTGATTTCTTGAATGATGATGCCGCCAGATGGCAGCTACATCAACATAGTAGCTAAACATCCAGAGCTTTACATCAATAAGGCTCCATTAATTTCTTCGTAAAATTTATAAATTTGATTTATTATTTCATTTTCATTCCAGAACATTAAATATACCATTTTAATACTATTTCGACCTTCTCCCTTTCTGTTTTTAATTTAGAGATGAATTTGCAGTATTTTTTAATTTCAAATGATTTTATTCTTTTTCAGTTATCATATAGTTTAAACAGGTGGTGGCCTTACAGTATAACAGAGGGACATCAGGAGTTCCAACTAGTTTCGCCATTTATTCCCGGCTTTGTCAAGGATATACACAGCAAGAGGCATGCAAGCCTTTATATACAGAACAGTGGTACAAATTATGCATATACATGAACCAATAGGATACAAAAGAAATAAAGAGGAAATAATGGCCAACAGGATAAATAGAAAAAACACAGATTTTGAAATATAAAGGCCAATAGAAAAAAGGGGTGTAAACGCTAATTTTTTAAAAATTATACAAAAAGAAAATATACAAAGGGATGGTGCGCGTTTATGCGGACCGAAAAGAGAACTTATCCGGTTGTCTGGGGACAAGAGGATTTACAGAAAAATAAACAGGCAAGAAATAACAAAATGCAAAGGAAAACAAAAGCCATAATAAAGAAAGCGAGAAAAAAGGGGATCATAATAGATCGGATAAAGAGTTAAGTATAGCATATACACTAAAGTCTGTTTGATAATTGAGAAGCAGGTGGGGGGAGGACTTCTTGGCCTTGAATATCTCGATCGCTTCGAGGGTAGCAGTTTTTTCTGGCTTATTGCAGATATGTAGGACAGACATAACATCTTCTTGCGTCTTTAAAGCGTGTCCGGAATCTTCGAGGTGGTTTGCGTAGTGGGAAGTACGATCTCGTTTTCTATATGAATCAAAGTGTTCTTTGAATCGTACTGCAAAATTGCGGGTCGATAATCCTACATAAAATCTGTCGCAAAACGCACAATTCAGGCGGTAAACTCCGGATTGGGAATATTTGTCTGTGGTGACGGCGGCGGGTGGGTTCAGGATGCGGGCTGATGGTGAAGGAGTACGAAAAGATATTCGAAGGCCAAGGGACGACAGGAAGTTAGAGAGCTGGGAGAAACTAGGGCCCAGATACAATAAGGACGTCCATTTCTTGGGAAGGGGCGAAACAAGAGGGGAGTGTCCTGTTTAATCAATAGGAACAGTATTATGATCCACCCTTCTACCGATATCATATAGTGAAATACACGACCGTTTCACACTGAGTTATTTTCTTTAGATAAGTTTTTTGATTTCTTCATCTGATTTTAGTTTTGCAATAAAATAGCAGCCCTTCCCTTCTTATTGTTGCATTCTAAAATTTTAAGAACCACTTTTCTGTCTATATTTCTCATTTATTTTTTTCTTTATGTAAAATCTAAGAAATTCAGAATAATTTTTAAAAAGTCCTTATTTTTAAATAACGAAATGCAATCAAAACAGCTTTAAATACAAATTTATTATAGATCTTCCTTTTTTTAAAAATAATATGAAATTTCTTTTCAAAACTATTAACCTAAAATATCTGATATTTAATATTTCATCATCACATAAAAAAATAATTTGGTTGTTATTCATGTGATAAATGAATTTTATATGAAAAAAGATATTCTCTTTGTATATCTATATATTTTTCAATATTGTGCATTCCACATATGAGAACTTCCGAGTTACAGGGGCGAACGCCTCATCTCTTGAATTTTTTCTCCTGAAACATCTGTGAATATTCATTTTTTATCATTTGTACGGTAGCCAGCTGTGTACAGCATTATATTATTATTAGATTTTATGTTGATATTAGACTTAATTTAGCAGATCTATGTTTAATGATTAATTACTCAAAATGTAATTTCTCTGGTTCGGAAGGGCTCATATTCCATGCATTATCTTATTAGGGATGGATACCTTCATCCATCTCTGATCTTATATTTCAACTTATTTATAACAGCAGATATTTTTCATTTATTTTAACGTTAAAGAGTATTCTCAAGTTCTGTGGAAGACAATTACCTGAAACACACAAAATTTTTATAAATAAACTTAAGTCACCCGAATTATAGTTGAAAAAACTCTCCTTCATCCTAAGATTTCCATCGCATCTCCCGGGTAACTCGCATCTATGTCGATTGCAGCGCCACCGCTACTGTCATCAAATCGGAAATCAACCACGTAGCATTGCGAGTAGTAGCCGTTGCCACACTATTCTTCTAGCCACTATACCATTAGACCACAGTATAGTTAGACAGTAGGCGCACTCCAAGACGGAACCTTTGATGTTGTGTCAGATTGTGCTTGGCTTGGCAGGAAAGCTCGACAATCGCCATATTGTCTGACTGTACTCCATTGAAGTGCAAATTTTAGATAAGTGTCCTGGAATTTTATTTCTATTAATAATTCCGATGACAAAGATGCTCGTTTTCAATCGAGAATATTTTACAATTCCGGTCGAAAACGGAGGCGACGTCATCAGCGTCGATTGGAGCATCATGACGCAAGGGCCAATCACAGAGGAGGAAATCTGGCGAGTGCGGGCTCGAGGAAAGAGACGAGAGAGATTGACAGAGAGAGTTTTGGGACGACCGAGAGAGGTTTAAAGAAGAAGCTCCCGGCGAAGGTGGCTGGAAGGCATAGAGAATGCCATGGTATCGGCAGGTCGAAGGAGAAGGAAAGAGCTTATGCCGTCGCGACGGAGACGGCTTCGGAGCCAGCATTAGCTTCGTTGGACAACGCCACGTCGTGCGGAGAAGCTAGGCTGAACAAGCAAGAGAAACCTCAAGCCGCCACGACGAAGACGACTACGGTTCCGACAACTGCTTCGTTGGACAACGCAACGTCGTGCGGAGAAGCTAGGCTGAGCAGGAAAGCGAAACCTCAAGCCGCCACGACGAAGACGACTACGGAGCCGAAAACAGCTTCGTTGGACAACGCCACGTCGTGCGGAGTAGCCAAGCGGGCGGAGGTTTGCGCTGACGCAAAGCGTGAGAGGCGACGGAGCGAAGGGTGTTGCTCCTCAGCGTTCAGGTTTCTTCCCCATTCTCCGAGAGGTGCAGTGGCCGACTGTTGCTTCACAATGGGCCTTTTTCACGATTACGAGACTTGAGAAATGGCGGCGTCCTTGGCAGTTTGAAAACGAGGCTGACGGTGCAGTTCACACAAGGGAAAGCACTGTATGTGCTAATTTATAGATTAATAAAAACGTAACTGTTTAATCACTGGATTTTAACTCTGGATATTTCACGGATTCACTTGATGGATTAAGATTAGTTAAGCAGGAGGCTATTCTAAATAAATTTGTGTTGCGAAATAGACCAAAACGAATGACTAAAGAAAATCACTTCAAAAATCACTATACTATCATTACTTTTATTTATTTATTTATTTATTTATTTATTTATTATTTCGTTAATTAATATTAAAATTTGATATAAATTATATTGAATATAATTCATGAATTTAACATAATACCTTTTGTATAATAAATTTTATTAATTGAAACCAATTAAAATTATATTGGGATGTTATTTTTTTATTATTTTTTTATTTTCATTTTTTGTTTTTATTATTTGTTATATTTTTATATCAATATGGCAACATCAATTAATCAATCAATCAATTGATTAATGGATCTTAATAACATCTTACATATTGCATATCAGTGTGTAAGTAACAATATAAATGTAAACGCACTGGCATTGATTGTTTATTGCAATCCATGCAATGAAAATAATAACACATATGACAAAAAGTTAAAAGAGACAGTTTAAGAATCTCCTTCCAAAAACCAAGTTTATGACGAACGTCAAGACTACCCAATATGACAATTTGACAGGATAAATAAAAGTTCAAGTATTTAGGAGAATTTAACAAAACGGATCAGAGAAAAAAGCTTTTAAAGCAAGAGTCAGTAAGATGAAATCGGCCTATTTCCTCATCAAAGATATGTATAAGAAGTCCATATCATTCAACGCTAAACTTTGGCACTAAACAACAGTAATACGCCCAGAAGCACTTTATACAGCTAAGTGTCTGACCCTGATCAAAAAAATGTTAACTCAAGAACTGAAAGTAGCTGAAAGAAAAATGTTGGGGTCGATATTTAAAGTACGTCGCAATAATGAAATATACACACATATTGAAAAAAATTATAGATACTGTACCGTTAGGAAATGGAGAATAGTTTTTTATGAAAATCTTGAAAGAATAAACCCCAATAGGCTCACAGGAAAAAATTTCAAATATATGTCAAAATTGAAAATAGCCAATACTTGGATAGATGAAACACAAAAGGACATAGAAGAATTACAAATTTCACAAGCAGACATATAAAAACGTACAGCACATGTAACCAGGTTGATACAATCAAAAGGCTTTCGGAAAAAAATGAAGAATTAAAACGGCGCATTTTGGACTCGGGAAAGGAATAATAATGAGTTGAAAAGAACGTAGTCTATTGCGGGTTATTCAACAACACAACAACAACGACGACAAAATAAACCTCATTGTCAAATGAATTTGAAGTAATGATCATCATTGAAGAAGGAACTGGAAAATTTTTATATATGTCCTGAAAATTGTAATTTGCATCCTGAAAACAATGAACGGTTTGATTTGATCAACAGTTTCCAGATTTCTCTCGGTTCCTTAAGCCTTGGATCTAACAATTTCTATTACATCCTTCAATGATATCTGTGGTAGTGCATTTAAAAAAGGGACTTAATAAGCATTCATTCCTTCGCAGCAAGCTGCGCTTGACTAGTCAGACTCGTTTTCGATCAAACATGAGCGCGGCCATAATCTCGCGCTTTCTCGTTTGAAAAAGGCCCATAGTAAGTGTTTCGTTTATTGTGGGCAGTAAAGCAATTTTAATAAAGTGTGACGTTATCACGTGTTTAGAAATATATTCATTTTATGATAAACTTGGTCACAGGAATAATAGAAGGTATTATTCAGTTTCTTTATGAGAATAAAGTGATATAAGTGTTTTTGACGTAGTGATATATGGAGGTTGCAACAGAAACATGGAAGTTTTAGACCAATTGCATATTATAGTAAGAAACTATTGGATTCACAGATTCATTACAGTACTATTGAAAAAGAAGGTTTAGCAATAATGATGGCATTGAACCATTTCAGAAGTATAATTCTAGGACATAAGACAATAATTAGGTCGGATCATAAACCGTTAATGTTTATAAAGAATATGAAGGATTCTATTCAGAGACTCTTGAGGTGGTCATTGGAGTTGGAAGAATTCAATTTAGAGGTGGAATATATTAAAGGAAGCCAAAATGTAGTGGCAGATCTGATGTCGAGATCAGAGATTATAGAGGTAAATGAGATCTCGTGTTTGAATGAGAATAATATTAGAAGAAAAATAATTGAGTCCCAGAAGAAGGATTCTGTGTATTTGGATATGCAAGCAGATCAAGTTGAATATATTAAAAGGAAGAATGGAGAATATAGGATAATAAATGGTATAATAATGTGGAGATATTATTCCAGGGTACCTAAAAGGGAAAATGTTTGGAAAACATATGTTGGAGAGACAATGCGGTGTGCATTACTAGAGATTACCCATGCGGGAAAATTAGGTGGACATAATGGAGTAATTAGAACTATGTCCAGATTACATAAATGGTATTATTGGGAAACTATGTATAGAGATGTAAAAAAGTTTATTAAATATTGTGAGATTTGCCAGAGATGCAAGTTGGTTAAAGGCACTGCTCCTTTCCAAGAGGGAATTGTAGCAGATTATCCATTTCAGAAGATTTCGATGGATATTGTTGGTCCAGTGGAAGAATCAAATGATGGGAATAAATTTATTTTAACAATTATAGATGTTATGACAAGATTTCCGGAAGCTATTGCTTTAAAGGACCAGAATGCAGCAACAATTGCAAAGGCTCTTGTTGAGAGAATTATATGTAGATATGGAATTCCAGGAGAGATTATTTCTGATAGAGGTGCTAATTTTGCCTCAGATTTAATGAAGAATATTTGTATGGAATTGAGAATTAAACAGACATTTACAACGGCATTTAGGCCTATGTCTAATGGATTAATAGAACGGATGAATCAATCCCTTGTAGAAGTGATACGAAAATTATGTGATGATAATCCGAAAATATGGGATGAGATGCTTGAACCAGCATTATTTTCAATAAGGATTAATGTTAATGAGAATCTTAAGGAATCCCCTGCATTCCTGATTTATGGATTTGATCCAATTACTCCTGAGACTTGGGGAGAATATGAGGGGAATATAAATAGAGTTGAAAATCATTCAGAATTATTAAGGAATTTAAATAAAGCTAGAAGGCTAGCTCAGTTGAATGATGTTGAAAATAGGAATCATCGTATCAATTATAGAAATAGGAATAAGAAAATTCTAGAATATCACGAAGGTGATTTAGTGTGGCTTCAGAAAAAAGGAGGTCATAAGGATAAGTTTAAACATAGATTTTTGGGACCTTTTAGGGTTATTAAAAAACTTAATAATGTGAATTACGAAATAGTAGGAATGAGAGTAAGAGACTTTCAAAGGGTACATATTGATAGATTAAAACCATGTTATGGGGAGTTTGTACCAAAGTTCAATAAGAAGAGGGGACGCCCTCGTATAAAAACTAATAGAGCTCTACATATGGAAGAAGATAATAATAATAATAGTGATGAAGAAGATATTGATGAGAGAATTGTGAATTTTCGTAAACAAAGAAATGTTGTTAATATTAGACAGGAACCTGAGGGAATTAGAGGTCCTGTGAATTATAGAAGGGAAGGACCATATCAATTAAGACCTAGAGAGAGGGTCAATTATAGAAATATGATGGTTGAGAAATTGGAAATTTATGGAATATGAATTAATTATGGTAAAGGTACAATGTTGTTTACCAAGGTAAGAACACTGGATGTTTGTTCTTGAATTTTGTAATAAATAGGATGTAGCCTATTTGAATAACCATGGTTATTTTGAGATTTATGTTAGGATAAAGAATTTTAAGAGATTTGTTATAGCAATATTCTATGAATATTTTTTATTATCTCGATTGTGGGGTATGTGACGTTATCACGTGTTTAGTAATATATTCATTTTATGATAAACTTGGTCACAGGAATAATAGAAGGTATTATTCAGTTTCTTTATGAGAATAAAGTGATATAAGTGTTTTTGACGTAGTGATATATCAAGTCGAGATAATTTAAGATTATAAAGTTGGATATTAATCGAAGACACACGATTGTGAAATAGCAGGAGGGGTGGAGCAATGACAGGAAGAGACGTTCTTTTCGAGTTTAAGTAAATATTGTTGATATTAGTCATTGGATTCCTCGATAGATAGATATATTGATTTTTTTTAAGATTTGTTTGTATCATAGATTTCATATTGTGTTTGAAATCATTATTATTTTAGCGATTTGTTCACTTTGGAACTTGTATGTGCGAGGCGATAAATAGGAGAGAGAAACCGAAACTTTTATGAGTACTGGCGAGTCGATGACAGGGGGAAGCTGAGCGCTCTCCGCCCGGATCGATTGGGGGGGATGGTCAGCCAAGATGCGCCGAGGCGGCTGCGTAACCTCCGTAGCCCGTCGAAGCCATCAGGTGGCCTCTCTTCCCAAATCTTTGGGGCTCGTACAGGCTCATCAAGTACAGTTGGTGAAAATGGGAATAGAGGGACTAAGTTATTAGGTAGTCCAATTATGAGTTCTGTTTTGATGTTGCTAATTGGAGACGGAAATTCTCTACGAAAACGGTCACTACAAACCTATGTATATGGCCTAGTAGCTCGTTTAGTCCGATCTCTTAATTTCTTGGTTGGAGCAGGCTCATCACATTAATTAATGAAAAAACCCTTTGGTGTGGGTGGTATCTCTCCCGAACCCGATTAAGTATTGTGACATATAGAGACTCCCGATTAAGTGTTGGAACATAATAGAGACTCCCGATTAAGTGTTGGAACATAATAGAGACTCCCAAAATAGTAATAATGAAAATGGAACTTAAGAGAAACGAACTCTAAGTATTATTGAAATGGTACCTGTATGCAATTGATATTCTTCAGAGTCGTCATTCATGATTAGAATCAGAAATATGGAAATTGGAACCCCGACATTCTTCATAGCAATTGGAAGCATGTAACGGAACTTTCGTCAAGCGACAGGAATAATTAGGAACCCGACATTGAGAGAAGAAGACAACTACATATTTGAGATCTTCTGTTGAACTTAGTGGGGACACTTTGAGACTTCCAGTGGACTCACTCACTAATCGATCCGGATTATCTTCAGGTGTGTTTTCTGTGCTTCAGAGTGATAAGTAATATAATTTATGGCCTGTTTAACACAGAAAGTGTTGTGTGCATTAATTTGGATTAAAAGTGATCACAAGTCTGCAGGTGTTTGAACTAAGTAATTGTAAGTAGAACTGAAATTTGATATGTTGATCTAATTGAGTGTCATGACAAAGGTACGATAAAGAAATAAATTTGAGAGAACTTTCCTAAAATAGAATTTTGAGTAGAACTATCTCTTTCCTCAGAGCAAATTGATTTTTATTGACATTTATTCATATTGTGCATGTTATCTTAGTTATAAGTACTTGGGAATTTAATATTAACTTTCTTCTTTACGATAAGTTCTATCTACTTTCTTTTTACTTAGATTTAAGACTTTATTTAATTTTGTATCTCATTGGTTTGTTTAACTTTGAATAAAAAACATTTATTTAATTCCAAACCTTGCTTTCCTTATTGAAATAAATAAGTCACAGCCTGCCATTTTAAAAAGAACCTAACCTATGTCCTTGATTATGCATATTGATTTTGTTTGAGCATTTATTTGAGCTAGCCGTCTTTGAATTCATTGCATTGGATTCTGGCTTTGTGTTGTGAGACAAAGGGGGGATGGTCCACTCAAACTGATTGAGGTTGCATTGGCACCCATTGTGTAAATATTTTGAAATCAACGACATAAGGTTACAAAAGAAAGCCTTTAGCGAGTTGTCACCGAGAACTTCGTATGAACACCAAGGTGTGTGGTTTGTGGCCTTGCGGAATGCAGGCATATATTAACTGTGATTTCGGCTTTGCCGTAATTTGGGCGTAATTAGTGTCTCATGCGCCGCATTAGCACAAGGTCTTTCTTATTTTATCTATACATAGTATAAATCTAAGTCACTTCCCCGGTGTATGTGCTCGATAACCTTAAGAACTACTGCATCGATTTTTATGAAACAAATTTTGTTTGTTAGGGGATTTATATAGAAACTTTGTAGGCTAGGTATTAATTCATAAAATTGGTTTTATATTAAATTATTTACGTTAATTGCTCTCAAAATGCATCAACATGGCTGCTCATCATATGGTGATCGGCGATCGAAACGCTTAGCGCCATCTCTTGAGCAAACAAACAAACATAAGCTAATTCTACTTCATCTTAATAGCTGAGTAAATTTGCAAGAACATTGTTTCTCACATGGCCAACTGTATGTTGCCTGTTCTAGAGTTAGCGACCCTAGAAATTTATACATTTGTAGTAAAAATGCAACAACATTAAATGTCGTTTATAAGGAAGTACTCAAGACTTAGGTGTAGTCCAAAAACTTCCATTAATATTTTGACATTAAATAAATGTTTTTTTAAAATTTACCTATACTGTATTTTTATTTCATGATTTAAAAAGCCCAGGCAACGCCTGGCGCGTGTTTGCTAGTTATTCCATACACGTATAACCTGTAATACAGTCTTGTTTTGGTGTTTATTTTCAGACCTTTGATATTTGTTATTTAATATTTTGACAAAGAACTCAGAACTGTTTGCAATTGTATGTGGGCATCATTAATGCTGTTACATTATTAAAATGTTTGAATATAAGCTTTAATGGTTTTTGGACAAAGAAGTCAGGAACTATTTTCAATTTGTGTGTGCGCAGTATTAAGTACCGAAAGGTGCTTTATGCTGTCAGTGTGGGGAAACGTGTCTGTCCGTCTGTCTGTCTGTCTGTCTGACCGTAACTCAAACTCCTCCGAGGTTATGAAAAATTTTCAAAATCTGTTTTCGTCAGTCGATGAATATGGTTCATGGCACGAACCATTCACAAATATTATCTAAATCGGTTCATTGGCACGTGCACAAATAGTACCTCTATTTTCCCGCCCAGCAATTTTCAATGGGAAGAAATATTGAGTAATATATCAAACAAATCGTAATGACGAGATAGATGCGGTTATTCATTACTATTTTCATCAGTCGATAAATATGGTACATGCCATGAAAAAATCATAAACTTTATCTAAATCGGTTCATTAGCACGTCCACGAATGGTTCCAACACGACCCCACCTAGCAATTTTCAATGGACAGATATATGAAGTAATATGTCAAACAAATCTTAATGACGAGATACAAGCGAATATAAATTACTATTTCGGCCAATAAATATGGTTCAGGAAATGAACCATTTTGAAAATTGTTGCAATCGAAACATTGGCACGTGGTACCTTTATGACACCTAATGGTACCTTTATGACACCTTCAAAAATTTTCAATGATAAGATATGGCATGTAATATATCAAACAAATTGTGATGGTGTATCATAAATGAATATCACGTAAAAGTAATGATAGTCCAAATTGGTTTCAAGGAATCTGGTTTAGTGGAACCACTCTGGTTTAGTGGAACCATTATGGTTCATTAGAACTTTCAATACCAAAATATGGCATGTAAGATATCAAATGATTTGGAATAAGGTGCCATGAATGATTATAACGTAAAATTCATGATAATCCAAATTGGTTTCAAGGAACCTGGTTTAGTGGAACCATGATGGTTTATTGGAACTTTCAATGAGAAGATATGGCATGTAATATATCAAATAAATTGTGATGATGTATCATAAATGAATATCACGTAAAATTAATGATAGTCGAAAATGGTTTCAAGGAACCTGGTTTAGTGGAACCATTATGGCTCAATGGAACTTTCAATGCTAAAATATGGCATGTAATATATCAAACGACTTGGAATGATGTGTCATTAATGAATATAACGTAAAATTAATGATAGTCGAAATTGGTTTTATGGAACCTGGTTTAGTGGAACCATTATGGTTCAATGGAACTTTCAATGCTAAAATATGGCATGTAATATATCAAACAACTTGGAATGATGTGTCATGAATGAATATAACATAATATTAATGATAGTTGAAATTATTTCAAAGGTACGTGGTTTAATGGTATCATTAAGGTCCGTTTGAAACTTCCAATGTTAACATAGGACGGTTTAAAAGTATAGTTCAGCGAATGGTTTAGTTTAACCTTTCGGTACTTGGTTATGTCAATCCTTAATGGTTTATTAATTACCGAAAGGTGCTTTATGCTCTCAGTGTGGGGAAACGGGTGTGTCCGTCTGTCTGTCTGTCTGTAACACAAACTCCTCCGAGGTTATGAAAGATTTTCAAAATCTGTTTTCGTCAGTCGATGAATATGGTTCATGGCACTAACCAGTTACAAATATTATCTAAATCGATATATTGGCACGTGCACAAACGGTACCTCCATTTTCCCGCCCAGCAATTTTCAATGGGAAGAAATATTGAGTAATATATCAAACAAATCGTAATGACGAGATAGATGCGGTTATTCATTACTATTTTCGTCAGTCGATGAACATGGTACATGCCATGAAAAAATCATAAATTTTATCTAAATCGGTTCATTAGCACGTCCACAAATGGTACCATCACGACCCCACCTAGCAATTTTCAATGGACAGATATATTAAGTAATATGTCATACAAATCTTAATGACGAAATACAAGCGAATATAAATTACTATTTCGGCCAATAAATATGGTTCAGGAAATGAACCATTTTGAAAGTTGTTGCAATCGAAACATTGGCACGTGCACTAATGGTACCTTTATGACACCTTCAAAAATTTTCAATGATAAGATATGGCATGTAATATATCAAACAAATTGTGATGATGTATCATAAATGAATATCACGTAAAAGTAATGATAGGCCCAAATTGGTTTCAAGGAACCTGGTTTAGTGGAACCATTATGGTTTAGTGGAACCATGATGGTTCATTGGAACTTTCAATGCTAAAATATGGCATGTAATATATCAAACGACTTGGAATGATGTGTCATGAATGAATATGACGTAAAATTAATGATAGTACAAATTGGTTTCAAGGTACCTGGTTTAATGGAACCATTATGGTTCATTGGAACATTCAATGCTAAAATATTGCATGTAATATATCAAACAACTTGGAATGATGTGTCATGAATGAATATAACGTAAAATTAATGATAGTTGAAATTATTTCAAAGGTACGGGGTTTAATTGTATCATAATGGTCCATTAGAAACTTCCAATGTTAACATAGGGCGGTTTAAAAATATAGTTCCGCGAATGGTTTAGTTTAACCTTTCGGTACTTGGTTATGTCATTCCTTAATGGTTTATTAAAGCTGATACGTTGTTTAAACGTTTGTATATAAGCTTGAATTCCCTATTATTCACTAATACTGATATTGTTCATAATATAGTGACTGTAATCGAACTTTTGGATTTGGAGTATACTCCTCATTCGTTATTTCACGCAGTTAGAGGTTATGGTTGCAAGGTGTCGCTTTTTGCAACGTGCTTATTTCGGATGAATTGTATGAAACTACCTGTTTGTACAAGTATTATTTACCTTAATTGTGTAATTGAATCTTGTTGAAATATATGCGTTATTTGTATGCTTTAGCATTTTTGTGTTTAGCTATTTAAAAGGAATGAAAGTATGGTTAGTTTGGGTTTGGGGTAACTTTGTGTTCGACCCAATCAAAGTGCTGTTTCAAGATTAAGTCTATCTATACGTCTGTGGACTTGTGGCTATAAGCTGTTCATTCCTATTACTGTTGCAAGTGAGCCACAGTCGATTTTAGTTGCTTAGCCAGTAAGCTAGTGCTATACAACTTTAGCATCTAAGTTTTTGGGATTGCTATCTAGCTGGAGGGTATTTGTTTAAAATACAGGCTAGATTCAGTTTAAGTATTTGCTGTTGTATTTAGAATGCCTATCCTTTAAGTTTTGAAAAGAGTTAAGGCTTATATGCTAATTAATTGTTACGTAGAGGTGTGGTTAAGATTAATTTCAGTGTTTGAATTAATGATTGCATAGATTGTACCTTTGTGTTCGAATTGGTGATTGGCATAGATTGCCTTTGACAGAAGGAGTTTACATTTATCCTTCTTATTTACCTTTGCTTTATTTACATTTATCAATATACATTTCCTTTATTATTCTAATTCAGTCCACTGTTGCATGTTATTTAATCTTCCACTGCGCTACCCATATATTAGCTAAAATTACATGTGACAATAAGCTCTGTGTTATTATAGAGTTGCAAATTTTTTCGACTTGATTTATTTTAAAATGTTTTCTGTGATTTATAATCCCTTAGGAAATAAATATTTTGTTGTTTAGCATTTTTATTTTCTTTTTAAAAACATTTTTCTGTGTTATAAATATACTGGGCAACAAATTTTCAAAACTTTTTTGTCTCCTATATGAAAATAACCATTTCTTAATGAGTTGAATGTGCTGAACACGAATGCGAAATTGGCTCCAGTTTTTTTGTAATCTGCAAAATCAATTGTGTACATAATAAAATGACTACCAATAGCTCTGGTCAACAACATTTTTGGTACCGGAGAAGATAGGTGTTCTAGACTAATTTGAGCGTGCTGATTCCAAATCTGAATTCCAAATTTCCCTATCACGTCAAGATCTCGAGTTATAAAAATAGTTTAAATTTTAATGGTAGCCATTGTTTAAATTTGACATCAGGAGACTGTTTTACACCACTGAAACTTAACATCCTGACGTGATAAAAAAATTTGGAGTTCTGATATGGAATCAGCACACTGAAATTAGTCCAGAAAACCTACGTTTGTCAAAGTTGCAGTTCTACTGGATAAATATACACGTTGAAACGTAGAAAATGAACTATATTAAATATGTCAAAAACTAGAGCCAATTTGAAAAAACTGATCTCATATTCGGAATCAGTGCAACAAATTTACCATAAAATGACTTTTAAATGATTGGAGGCAAAATGTGTGTTGACCAGTTGTATTAGTATTTAATAGCCATTTTAATTAATCTCAAGTCAGAAAACAATTAATAAAATTTTATTTTATTTTACATTATATTCAAGAACATCATCTGATGGCTCAACAAAATTCAAGTAAAATTAAGAATAAAAAAAATCATCTGGGCCAAATAAAATTTTTAATGCCTGTAATTTGTTTTGGTTAAAATTTTCAATGTAAAGTAAATTCTTACTCTATCGATATTTTTAGAATTTTTTTGGTGAAACATGGTAAGGGGAAATAGCACTGTAATCATTTGTGTATATAAGTGAAGTCCTATGTTCTTTTTGGATCATTTTGTGGAAAATGCTCCATGAAACACTATTCTAGCTGTCCTACAGATTAAAACACAAGCAAAAAACAACAACAACAACAAAAATTACATGGACGACACAGACAGAAGCTTCTTCCATGCCTGCCCGCCTCCACAGCTACGAGAGGAGACTGCTTGGTACAGTCACACAATCTGGCAAACTTATCGGAACAAATCAGGGCGAGTGTGCCTACTTTCTAACTATACTGTGGTTAGACCATTAGACGATTTCGTATTCTAAATACTTGCAGAGATGTTCGCGTAACTGACTTTTTACCGAGAAAAGACTTACTTGGCTATACTTACTGGAAGTGACCAAATTAATATTATTGACTTTCACAATTTTGTATTATCCACTGATTTTGACTGAGAACTTTAATTATTATTATTTAATCTTCCACTGCAAAAACTGTTTGCTTTTTCAAAAGTATTGAAAATCACTCAAATCAAAATATTTTAAAAGAAAATATTTTTCTTTTCCTTTTCATATCGTTCCCTCCTCTTGTCTCGTACTCTGCTAAATCCACGTGACACTTTTCTTGTTTACTGGATTTATTTTTTTAGAACCGCACTACAAATTTAAGAAATTTCAGGATTTTAGGCCTCTTTGTTCAAAAGATAAAAATGGAACCATGAAATTCATACAAGTGGCCCCTGAGGGGCCCATGGCCACCCTAGAGGATTCGCTATACTTTTCGTACTGTCCTCTGAATAGGGCCTACGTGTGTAAAAAAAAATTTCAAGCCTCTAGATCAATCCTTTTAAAAGTATGGCGTGTGACATACACACACACAGAGTATATACATACATCTTTACCGTCGTTAATAGGGTTTTAGATGATGCTAAAACCCTAAAAATGAGGCTTCATTATGGCCTTGTGTGTGCTTTTACTCTGGCGATTTCGTCCTACCATTTCCCGAAACTTTGTTTTTATTTCCTTTAGACATATTAATAAAGAAGATAAATTTCATATTTTCACTTCAATTTTTGAAATTGACATTTTGCTTCTTTCTATTCAAGTTAAAGCTGCGGTTAAGATTTTGAAATGTAAATTATATGTAAATATCGTCATTTATAAGGACTCTTTACAAGTATTCATGAATATCACATCTATCATGCAGACGATGGCTTCTTCTTGGACGACATTATGTCTGTTTATCGCGCACAGTTGGTGCAGTGGGTTAGCGAGCGCGATGATCACTTGTGTCTTTGGCCCAAGGCCCAGATCTCAACCTCATAGAGAATATTTGGGCATATAATCAATATCAGGAACAATTTCATAAACCACCAGAAGGTAGGACAAAATGTCAGAGAATGAATAAAAATGCACGGTTACTAAATTAGAGGATACAATATTAGTAACCCTGAAAAAAAGCACGAGAATAATACAAAACCCTCACGGGGAAATAGAGAATTCCCTCAATGAGAGTGCAAGTGAGACAGCCCCGGTAACCAAGTTCCCAAGTTAAAATACAAAGGAGAAATGAATAATTTTGTAAAATTAAACATTAGAGTTTTATCGAGTTAAATGGCAATTTTTTGAATTTTCTTTCTTCTTACTATAATTAGATTCATTATAATATTTGCATATTGAAACTGATATAACAATTGATGCTTCTGTGATGAAAAATATTGAATTAAATCATATCAGCTTTTTTCCACTTCCTTCAAATATTATATCGATTTTGTATTTTTATTCATTGTTGAGAACATTGGTTAAATCTTGTTTTACTATGGCTAACGAAAATTGGTGTGGGCGTGTCCAGTTAAACTTCCAATTTCGATTGTTAGACATTGTTGCCAAAGTAGAATTAACAATGTCTAACAATTGAAATTGCAAATTTAACTGGGCACGCCTACTCCAACTTTCGTTGGATAGATTATAGATTAACTTGCTTTTACGAGAGGGCAGTCCAGAAAGTAGTACCCGTTTACGCATATCAATGGCGCCACTGATCCAAATGAAAGCATCCGATGCATGTATCGATACCAACATCTTAGCTTTGCTGAGGTAGAATTTCGAGTTTATTCAGTGCGTGGTTTGAGTTTTGTGGCGGTGTAAAATGGAAAAGAAGATAGAAAATCCCGCCAAATGCAAAGTGCGAGGCGTCATCCATTTTTTGAATGCAAAAAGTGTCCGTCCCAGCGAAATTCACCGTAGAATTACGGAAGTTTACGGCACGGGAACAATGGATGAGTCATCTGTAAGGTGTTGGGTTCCAAAGTTCAAAAAGGGATGAGCTACTGTGCACAATGAACAGCGGTCAGGTCGCCCATCTCTTATCACCGAAGATCTCAAGAAACGTGTCGATGATTTCATCAGGCAAGATCGGCGCGTAAAACATAGTGAAATGTGTACGCATTTCCCTGAAATTTCACGAGCACTGCTCCACAAAATGGTTACGGACCATCTGAATTACAGGAAAATTTGCGCAAGGTGTGTTCCCAAAATGCTTTCCGAAGAGCACAAGAGCAATCGCATGGGTTCAGCGTTGTCCTTCTTGACTCGTTACGAGCAACGCGGCGATGGATTCCTCGACCAAATTGTTACTAGGGATGAAACCTGTGTGTGCCATTTCACACATAAAAGCAGACGCAAGTCCTTGGAATGGTACCACCCACGTTCTCCAACAAATCCGCGCAACTTTAAGCAGCCACTTTCAACGAAAAAACTGATGGCTTCAGTCTTCGCATTTGGCGGGATCTTCTATCTTCTTTTCCATTTTAAACCGTCACAAAACCACGCATTGAATGAACTTGAAATTCGACTTCAGCAAAGCTCAGATGTTAGCATCGATACCTGCATCGTATGCTTTCATTTGGATCAGTGGCGCCATCGATATGCATAAACGGGTGCTACTTTCTGGACTACTCTAGTAGCTTTATAGTTTCTGCTTGTAGCATACCTTTGTTGTTTCTGCCGGAGTCACAGCGAAGCATGGTTGCAGAGCTTGAACAAAAGGGGATTCTAGGCTTCTAAATATGGACTACACAGCTAGATTTTAGAGATGATGGTCCTGAAATTTTTGTTCTGAGACAACCATAATGTATATTAAGTCATAGTTTTTTTTGTATTTGAGATTTAGCTTCAAAGTGAGTCATCATTTTGTATTGATCAAATATGTAATCAGTTTGAAGCATTTTATATTGCTTAGCCTCGCATTTGCTAAAATGTAAAGAATAAATTTTACTGACGGCATTAATGTAATGTAAGTATGATCCATCAGTGGTGGTGAAACATGTGAAGTTAGTGGTTGTACCTGTGGTCAAATTTTTGTATCCGTAAGGACGTATCTTACAAGCTTTTTTTTTTTAGCAATGCATTTTTGTGATGCTGACAGCTTGTGACTTAGACAATTTGTTCATTTTACATACGATGTTACCCAAACCATGAACAAAGTTCCTTTACTATTCTTCCTTTTGGTTTGGTTTGGTTTGTTTGGTATTAACGTCCTTTTCAACTGCCGTGGTCATTTCAGGAGGCTTTATAGGGGCCGCAAATTTTGCCTCGCAAGGGTTCTTTAACGTGCAGCCGGCAAACGACTACACGGGACCAACGGCTTTACTTCCCTTCCGAAGGAAGTGCGTGATCTCAGGATTTTTCCCCTGAAAAAATCCTCGTCGTCCTCGGCCGGGGTCGAACCCGCGTCCTCGGGCATCAGAGGCGATCACGCAACCCCTGAACCACCGAGGCCGATCTTCCTTTTGACATGTAAGGTAATTAGAAATGTCTTTCCGAACAATGTGTCTAATGTTTCAAGATGTCTGCAGTTATATAATGTTACTCACAAGGCTTGATGCCAATCACTGTTAGTCCTATTGGTTGTGCCTAATGCTTCAATGCTATTATCCAGTGTAGTCTCTAATTCGAACTTTAACCTATAATAGTTTGCTTTATCAATTTAATATGTAATTATATTTCATTTATTTCATTTATTTAATTAAGTTTAATACAGAATCCAACCAGGGCCAGAATGGCCGAAGGCCGACGAGTTAGGTCCCTGGATGGAGGTACAATAAGAAATACAATCAAGTATAAGTGATAACATGAATGCAATGGATTAAAATGAATTGTAAGAGAAGTTAGTGTAATATTTCTTCAGTCTGCTTTTGAAAATGTATAAGGAAGGGGAAGAGCGTATTTCGTTTCTTAGATTATTCCATAGCCTGTTTCCTTCATTAGTAAAGCACTTAAGCTGGTAAGAGCGTTTTAATCAAAGGGAACGTGAGAGAGTCATTATACCGTAAATTATATGGCCCTAATGATTTAGAGTTGAAAGAGTTAAGGGGAAGAGAAGAAACGAGCTTCTTATTTAAAGGCTTTAAAGATGAAGAGCGCAAGATAATAAGAGTGCAATTGAGAAATCGGCCTAATACCTGCTGAGGGAAAGAGATGGGAGACAGGGTCGGATTTTTTTAGTTTAAATAAAATTCTGACAAACCATTTCTGAATGCGATGTAAGCGTCTTAAGTTTGTTATGGTGGCACTGCCCCAAAATTCAAGGCCGTAAATGAGTGATGACTGGATGAGAGCAAAATAGAGTAGCAGGAGAATGTTTTTAGGCAGAAAATGAAGCCGTGAGAAAAGACCGAGCCGGTAGTTTAAAGTGGAAGATAAGTCATTGATATGGGCATCCCAGAAAAAATTATAAGAAAGATGAATTCCTAGAAATTTATAAGACTTAGTAGGAATGAGTTCCTTTGTATTATAGCATAAGGAAAAATTCACTAAGTCAAGCTTTTTGTTATGTTGGTAGAAGATTATATAAGTGGTTTTCTCAAGATTTAATTGGAGGCGATCTTGGCTGTTCCAACTGAATAATTTGCTAAGTACAGTATTAAACGAGTGTTGAATCGAGGAAAGAGTAAAGTCAGCGTAAAGTAGAGTTACGTCATCTGCGTAGAGGATCGAGGATAGAGGAGCTAATGTCAAGGGGAGATCGTTAATAAATAAATTGAAGAGAAGGGGGAGAGGTAGTATGGAGCCTTGGGGAACGCCGATGTTACGCGTTATGGTGGACGAGGATTTGTTAAAAAGGGTGAGGGTATATTGTTGTCTGTCTTTTAGAAAGCTGGCAATCCATTGGAGCGGCAGACCCCGAATATTATAAAATTGGGCTAATTTGTATAGCAGAAGGTTATGAGGAATTGATTAGAGTAACCCAAAAACATTGCTATGACAAGTTTATCTTTGGACATATTTGTGATGATATATTCAATTAAGTCAAAGCAAGCCGTAAAGGTGTTACGATTGGGGGAGAAACCATGCTGCGAGGAGGAAAGATAAGAGTTAGACAATATGTATGAGGATAACCGGGAGTTAAAGAGTGTTTCGAAAATTTTAGCAAATTGAGGAAGAATGGAAATGGGGCGGTAGCTAGAAAAATTAGAGCGCTGCCCTTTTTTGAAAATGGGGATAATTTTGGCAGAGCAGAGACATTCTGGGAATAGGCCTTGAAAATAGAGATGTTGAATAATAGAGCGAGGGGAATAGAAATTCCTGAACAAGCAGAGATAAGGATAATGCTGAGGGGATCCAGGTGGTGATACCGTTTCAGACAATGAATAACGGATGGTACTTCTTCAGTATCGGTGGATTTAATAAGGAACTAGGCTTTCCTGAGGTGCAGGGTAGATAAACGTGGTTGGGGGGAGATTTTTGAGAAGTCTGGGACAAGAGGGAATCGAGAAAAGACGTTAAGTATGCCGAGTCAATGGTGGAGGGGTCAGAAAAAGGCATTATGGAAAGTGGGTGTCCGTACTGTGCAGCAGGATACATCGAACACTTATAAATATAACTTAAGATTACTACAAATATTTCAGCATGTCGCCCATCTCTGTATCTTCATTGTTATAAAAAAATAAAAACTTTTGAAATATGATGAGCCTTTCTGGATAAAAATTTTCATGATATTTATGTTATTCAGTTCAGGAATTCTTTTTCAAAGGAGAAGCCCCCTTGTCTTCCAGAGTGCTCTGAGTGGTGAAAGAGTTTTTTTGCGTTAAACTGAAAAGGAAAACATTGAAAATAATATGGAACAAAAACGGGATAGTTATGAAAAATAATTTGTATTTAAAGAAATTGTCGATTATACTCTGTCCAAACAAAGTTGGAGTGGGCGTGTTCAGTTAAACTTCCTATTTCAATTGTTACACATTGCTGATTCTACTTTGCAACAATGTCTAACAATTGAAATAGGAAGTTTAACTGGACACGCCCACTCCAACTTTCGTTGGATAGAGTACAGTAAAAGTAAAAAGACAATAAGCTGAATGAATCAACAATATTCATGCTTTAAAAGACATTTTAGCATTGTTGGAAAAGGAATGGAGAGATCGACTTGAAGTCTGAGCTACACTGGAAGTAGTCTTGACGAAGGGCGGTAGAGGAATAGCTGAAGGAGAGTGGTAGGCTGTGCTTGCCGGTTATGGAGCCTGACCAGGCGCTCCTTTTGACGATATGAAGCTTTTATTAGTCGAGAAAAGAGAGCCTCCAAAGCCATTGATCTCAGAGATTTTAGTGCGATGCCATTAAAACAAAAAGAAAAGTGCAATTAAGCACTATATTAGGGAATGAATCAAGTATATTAATTTATTAATTGTTCAGAAGGAATGAATCAAGTCATTGTAAGTGAAACAAAACCCAATTTCGAAACGTTTTGATGAAAAGTGTAAGGGTAAAGTCTTATCAAAAAAGGAAAGAATTTCGCCATCACTGTACGGTCTTGGAGGGAAGGCTCATGGAATGTTCGTAGAACCATACAATCTGATAAGTTAGTGTTTAAAACTTGGCCATGAATCTGTGAGACGAACTCGAGTTACCGTTTCCTTGTAGTTTCCTTGCAGACAAAGATAGATCTAGGACCACAAACAACAGCGCTTGAATAAGGTGGACCAAGAACCCAGAAAAGGAAGAGCAAGTCACCGAGACGTACGCCGATAATTCTGGAAAAACATAACAGCCCGATATCGTATGGCGGATCGAGAGACGCAAGAAGGCTTATCAGTGGATAAACTTGTGCTAGGTAAAAAGTAGTTTTATGCCCGGCGGTCCTCGCCCGTACTAACCGAATTAACATTACCTTGTCAAGCAATTCCCCCTTCCCCTCTGACTTAACTGTTTTCCCCCCGTCAGCATAACAAGCCCTTTGGAATCGTACCGTCAGGAGTCTAAAACAGACCGTTCGGTGTTAGAACCCTAGAAAAGAGTTAAATAAGAGAAAAGAGAAAATAAATTATGAATTTATGGTCAATTGGATAAAATAAAGGATAATATTAACGTAAACAATTTACATGTGTTATTAAGCTAACCGATTGGATGAGGCGGCATCTATGAGGAGTTCGATGGACGAATGAATGCAAAAATAGGTAAAACCATAATTTATAAGTGAACCCTTATTTATGTTATAGAAGAAAAATGAAAGAAAGAAATCGTTGAGTTCCTATAAATAAGAAGAGAACTTTACTTGGAAGTAGAAACGGTATACTTAATGTGGATATATAGATGTTTTTATATTTTTATATTTTACATTTGATTCAGATTTCTAATTTATATTGAATTTTTTTTAATTTTCTGTACGCCACGGCGAAAGGGTTCTTGTAGACCCCGAAGGAGTGTCAAGCGTGTTCTACGAACAGGAAGAGCACGTAGTATTTTGAACTTTAAGCACATAGTATTTAAGTCCCTTGACGTTTTGGAACTGATTAGCGAAATAGAGGAACTTTAAGAGACTAAGATTACAATACTAGGAATTTCAACTTATGTGACTGACTATTCAGATTTGTAAAAGTTCTTACTGACTACTGTAATTGCTTAATTAACGAATGTTGCTGATCATTAAAGCCCGGTGTTATAATCAGAATTATTGATGGTCAAGTAATTATTTTGGGATTAGCAGACATAAAGTTAGGAGAGGTAAATTTAGAATGGTGAAAGATGGTTATATTTTGAGTTAAATGATCACTCCCAAAAAAGCGTAGTGCATTCCCCCGTACTGTACGCTCAAGATGGGAGCGTTGCAGTTTAATAATTTTTTGTTGTTTTGTCATGTATATTTTTCCTTTTCCTCTTCTGACCTGTTTACAGTCGGTCATATAATAAACTGTGTTATTATCCTAACTCCTTAAGCAATTTTTGGTTGCTTAACCAGTCCTGGTAAACCTTTGAAGTGGTTATTCGGGAAAAGCCTAGAAAGTGTGCGGTCTCGGAAATATTAAGTCCAACTCGCCGGGCACCAAATATCCTCCCGCGTTCGAAGTCGCTCAGATGCTTTGTTTTCCCCATCGTGACGGTCAAAGCACTTGCAGTTGACATTTGTTTTTTCGCTTTATATGGGTACCGACTATCACGTGACCAACTGATACGTAGTAATTGCTATTATAACGGATTTCCATAGTGTTCCTAATAAATTGGCCATTCATTGTACACGGCTATTAAAAAAAAGAAATATCTTAATCTTTTATATTTTGTCAGCCCATAGAAAATATAATTTTTCTCTTTTTTATGTACAAATACTTATAAGCGAAAGTCATTTTCCTGAAACTCATATACTCTTTTTTTTTAATTTTTTTAAAATTATGTTTATCTAGGGATCACATATGCATGTAATTGTACAGTGAGTGCTCACTCTTATATTCACTCATATTCACTATATATTTTAATTCTTTAAAAGAAAAAATTTCTGAGCAATTCAAGTTAGATATCTTTTATTTTCTTCGCATGATGCGTATTTTTCGAGAAAAACACCTGATACAGGTGATCTGAATCACTCTGTGTATTTCAATTAAGAAAAATAGTTTTGAATAATTCAAATTTTCTGTTTTTCAGTGGAAAGTTTTCAGTCATTTTAGTCTCTTTTTAGACCAATCGGAATTTGGACCAATCGGCGTTAGGCCAATCGACATTAGATCAAACGGCTATAGACCAATCGTCATAGACACCTGAACTTTTCCAGGTAGTGTGGCGAGGTTTCTCTCTGTCAGTAAAGCTTTCGACTAAGTGTGGCACGAGGGGCTAATTTACAAGATGATTAGAGACGGCTTTCGTCCTGATTTGATTTCGATGGTGAAATCTTTTCTTACCAACAAGTTCTATCAAGCTAAACTTAGCGAAAATCGCTCCAGGCCCCCTAAGGTGTAAAGGCCGTTGTTGCAAAAGGTTCTGTCTTTGGGCCCGTTCTGTTTAATTATTTTGTGCATGATTTCTCAAAATCCGAAAAATATAATTTATATTTCTATGCTGATGATACTGCCATCATAACATCAGACGTCTCACGTCATCTCTCGTCTGCAGAAGGCAATGGAAGAAATTTATAGATTGGTTTATTTGCTGTAGGCTGAACCTTAACATCGGAAATAGCAAAGCTGTGTACTTCAAGAAAGAGAAGCGCCCCCCAGATTCTCTTGTTCTATTCAATAAAAAACTCGAATAGGTTGATAATGACAAGTATCTTATCGACTCATCCTCCTGGAACCGTCACGTGATTTATGCGCTCAACAAACCGAAGAGGGCTAAGAATAGCCTCATAGCTCTTCTGAGCCTCAGCATCGATAATATGCTACTCCTCTACGAGATGATGATTCGGACCATCCTCTTCTATTGTATGCATTCATGTGCGAATATATGTAAAAGTAGATGGAGTGAGCACCAGTCGTCCCCGATTCTGGAATCCAGAATGTTACTCATTCGTGGGAATGCGCAAAGAGGACCTTTACGCAGCTTGATAAAATGACTGAGAAATATACATCCACTCAGATTTGAATATGACCGACATCGGAAAATTTACCCAAGATCTCATGATGAGTATGTTGCAGATGATGAAGAGCCTTGACAACGATCTCGTGGCTGGAATACTGACAAATTCCACTGAATAAAATGGCATACGAAGTCATAACGGCTTAAGTCCGGGGAGTGAGTGGTACAGCACTTCTCAGCCCCATCGACCGAACAAATCAGCCACAGCTTGCGCTGTATGCGGCCGAGTATCATCTTGCAAAATGATAATGGGTTCTGCAATGGGATCTTCCAGGACTTAAGCTCTTGTGACTTTGACTTGATCCTTAAGATGAAGGCACCACTTTGTGGCATTCACTTCCAAACTGTTTCAGTGATACCTCAGAAAAAGACCGCCCCGTCGAAATAGCAACACCCAAGGTACTGCTGATGTTATCCTATAACTTCTACATCACTGGAAATGGGTTATTCACAATGTAGGCACTTATATTGAAGGATAATAAAACTTAGAACCAGGTATCTCTTTTGTATCAGTTGTAAATAAATAGTTGCTACTTTTAAAGTTCCAATCCTCGTATAAACATCGAAGTATGTGCATCAATACAGAGTAAAAGATAATGATGGAACAATGACGTACATTAAATACAGTCATATGTAAATGCCAAAATACGTCAGTGCACCTGACGCAGTTTAGCCATTGTTCAAATTCAAACTGCATGACCATTCTCACGCAATAATAGGGATAAGCATTCACTTCCCGCAAGAAATAAGTAACTTTTGAGGTTTGTAAGAAACATGAGGCATTAGCTATAGCCGATTACATTTGCTGCCCGGTTCAATTTAAATAAATCCGATTCATATAAGAATAAATAGGAAGAAACGAAGAAAAAAAATGGAAACGAAGAAAAAGAATTACCAAACCACCTTCTGTAAAATAGTGCGAATTATAATTCCTATGTCTCTTATTACTTCACGTCCGAGGTGCACAGATTAAAAATTGTGAACGATTTTAGCTATCTTCGTCCCAATTCTCACCTGTGGTCATGAGGCTTGGGTAATGACTGAAAGAGTGCGATCGCGGATACAAGTGGCCGAAATGAGATTTCACAGCGGTGTGGCAGGTGTAACCCTACTAGATAGAGTGCACAGCAACACAATAAGGGAGTCTTTAGGGGTTAAGCCGCTACTTCTCCGCATTGAGAGATCTCAGGTCTGCTGGTATGGCCACATGATACGGATGCCGCAAACTGGTCTTCCTAGGCAGTTGTTATTGTCCAAGCCGGTGGGTAAGAGACCATGGGGTCGGCCTAGAACGAGGTGGCTAGACTACATAGAGAATCTGGGTTCGAGTCGCTTGGATTTTACCAGGGAGGACATGCGCCTGATGGCGGAAGATCGCGATCGCTGGAGATCCTCCATAGGGCTGCTGCCCTCGCGACCCTAACGGATAAGCAGGTTTGAAAAGTAAGTAAATAAGTAAGTATATACCATATACCAGCTGGCTGCCCTGTAATTGATCCCGCTTGAGGATTGACAGAATGGGGAATATGTTTATCTGATGCTGCATTATACAGGGTGATTTAGTCAATTTCTGACCATTTCATTACTATAATTTATTGACCCATTAATGTTTACAAATCTTAGCATTTTAGTATGATAATTTAGGCAGTTCGGAGTTTTTATTCCCGTGAAAAAGTCTTGATGATATGCTCAATGTGGCCACCACGAACATTTTGAACTGCTCGCAGCCGAATGGTGAAGTTGTTCATAACTCCATCCAGGATATCTGCATCCACAAGGGTGCAGCAGTCGACGATGCTTTGTCGCAGCTAGTATAGGGTTCTTGGTGCTGTAGTGAACACACTGTCTTTAAGGAACCACCAGAGATAAAAATTACATGAGTTTAGGTCAGGACTCGTAGGGGGCCAAAGAAATTCACCCCCGAATCGCTCTGGAAACCTGTTTGAAATGACACGATTTCCGAATTTCTGATTGAAAGAGTCTAGCACTTCATTAGTGGTGTGAGGCCTAGCCCCATCCTGTTGAAACCATTGATGTCGAAGCGGTATACGCCTCCTTTGCAGCTCGGGGATGAAGGTTTCCAACATGTTAAGATAAGTTTTACTCCGATCTTGATAAAATTTCGCATACATGACCTTCAAAGCATGAGGAAGGTCACTGTCTACCTCAGATTTCGGAAAAATAATAAATATCGATAAAAAATCGATATTCATGGTTATAGCAAGGCATATTAATGAGAAATATCTCATGACCAACAATGCAAGGCAAAGTTTGTACAACAATAGGTATCAACAATGGTATCAGCACGCAATTCACACACTGCATGAACCAACAATCAATATCTCATGACTAACAATGCAAGGCAAAGTTTGTGCAACAATAGGCCCATTGTGTTCGCATCAACAATGGTGTCAACGCGCAATTCACCAATAACAATGAGCACAGAATGATGATGTAATGTTAAAGCAATCTTTCCAAGAATTATAACAATGAACATAAAATGATGATATAATATGGATAAGTTTCAATTTGTAACAATGCAATTTAGGCTTTTCTTAGAAAAGAGAGTTCTTAGAACTTAAGAATTTCTTCAAAATCTTTAAAAATGGTCAGTAACTGGAGATAATGGAGAGTTAGCAGACTATTGAGAAAGAGTGGAAAGACGACAGAGGAAGCACTCCTTTAGCTCCGTGATGTATTGAGCAAATGGGAAGCAAGTAAATAGAAGAATCGGCGACCGCTAGACTGCACAAAGTGATGAATGGCCAAGTTTTGCTTCAACACATCGAGAGAAGAGTGGAAATTACAAGAACACTAAGTATACATCTGAGGTAAGATTATGTGAGTAAGAAATTATTTAGACTAGCAGTGGCATCCTTGGAGAGGTCCAGCCATTGTGAGCCTTTAAAAAAATTTTTTTTCGAATTTTCATTAAGAATTTTTACTTTATTAATTCTAAGCATTTTCATGTGTTTATTTTTAAGATATTGCAAAATTTAATTTGATTTTTTGAGATTGTTCTGTTTACATCCAAGTGTAATTATCCCGGGCAACGCCGGGTACCTTTGCTAGTTAAATTATATTTCCGGATTGGTTAAATAACAACTCAATACGAAAATACAGGAATTGTAGTTGAGATACCGGGACCAGATACTTTAGAATCAAGTTTTTCTTGCTGTTGACGTAGAAGCTGTTGCTCTATTCGAAACTCTGCGTTGCTCAGATCATGACCTCCTTTTTTATTTCAGACCTGTTTTACTGGTTAACTTCCATTGTTCCTTTTGGCATTTCTCAATTTCGCCATGGCGCTGTTTAACCTCCCTTTTGTTACCACCAGAGATGAATAAAATTTAGTGCAAACAAAATAAAAAATACGGCTTTGTATTTTTTTGTTTTGTGTAGAATCTTTTATTTTAAAAGGAAGTTAAATAGTGAATAAAAAGAAACCTAAAGTTGGGTAATGAAATGACTGCTTATTCAAATTGTTTTTAACGTCACCTGATCATCTTGCAAACAGTCAGAGAGGGAGGTTAAAATGCGCCATGGCAAAATTGAGATATGCAAAAAGCAACAATGGAAATTATTCAATTAAACAAGTCTGTAATAATATAAGAGGTCATGCTCAGATGTTTCAATTGCCCGTATAGCTTTTTCTGTTTTAGTTGCAGAGTTTCTCTGACCAATACTCGTTCTAATCTCTTTCCTTTCCAGACACATAAATTTTTGCCAGTCGTCTGGACGTTTGATAGAAAGCCGAAGGGAGACACGCCTGACTCCTTTGCCTCATCAATAGACGCTGCCTTATTAATGTTCTGTCATTGCATCATCATTTTATGCTCATTATCAATAATTCTTGGTCACGAACGTTCAATCATCGCTTTATTAACATCTCAGTTTCCAAAATATACAAATTCCCACAGAATATAGTGAAAATGTGTTTTTATGAAATGTTTGGATCTGATGTGCTACCAAATAACGTAGGTATAACCCCGTGCGTGGCTCGGACTGTTTTTATGATTAAATTTTGCACTATCTTAAAAATAAACACATGAAAACCTTAGAATGAATACAGTAAAACTCATAATAAAAATTCGGAATTTTTTTTAAATGGTCACAACGGATGGACTTCTCCATGTATGCCACTGCTAGCCTAAATAATTTTTTAGTCATGTAATCTTACTTTAGATGTTCCGCTTGATGTTGTTGCAATTCCCTTTCTTCTCTCGATGTCTTGAAGCAAAACTTGGCCATTCATCTCTTTGTGTAGTCTAGCAGTCGCCGATTCTTCTATTGACTTACCATTTGCTCAATAAAGCACGGAAATGGTATCTGCATTATCTCCAGTTACTGATCATTTCTAAAGATTTTCAAGAAATTGTTAAGCACCAAGAACTCTCATTTCTAAGAAAAGCCTGAATAACAGGAATTCTATGCAATATTACAAATTGAACCTCATCTATATTACACAAACTTTGCCCTTCATTGTTGATCATGAGATGTATATTGTTGATCCTTGCATATTGTTGGTGCATTGCGTGTTAATACCATTGTTGATATCTATTGTTGCACAAACTTTTACTTGCATTTTTGGTCATGAGATACATATTGTTGGTCCTTGCAGAGTGTTTTTGAATTGCGTGTTGATACCTATTGTTGCAAAAACTTTGCCTTGCATTGTTGGTCATGAAATATTTCTCATTAATATGCCTTACTATAACCATGAATATCGATTTTTTATCAATAATTATTATTTTTTCAAAATCTGAGGTAGACAATGACCTTCCTCACGGTTTGAAGTTTGTGCAAATGAAAATTATCCCGGGCAACGCCGGGTACCTCTTCTGGTCTATCTATATATATAAAGAAGGATGTTTGTGGGTGGATGGGTCTGTTTGTATGTTTTTTATACAAATCTACAGTTTTATTCCGATCTTGATGAAATTTCGCATACATGACCTTCAAATCTTTAGGAAGGTCACTGTCTACCTCAGATTTCGGAAAAATAATAAATACCGATAAAAAAATCGATATTCATGGTTATGGCAAGGCATATTAATGAGAAATATCTCATGACCAACAATGCAAGGCAAAGTTGGTACAACAATAGGTATCAACAATGCTATCAGCACGCAATTCACAAACACACTGCATGAACCAACAATATATATCTCATGACCAACAATGCAAGGCAAAGTTTGTGCAACAATAGGCCCATTGTGTTCGCATCAACAATGGTATCAACGCGCAATTCACCAATAACAATGAGAACGGAATGATGATGTAATGTTAAAGCAATCTTTCCAAGAATTATAACAATGAACATAAAATGATGATGTAATATGGATAAGTTTCAATTTGTAACAATGCATAGAATTCCTGTTATTCAGGCTTTTCTTAGAAAAGAGAGTTCTTAGTACTTAACAATTTCTTGAAAATCTTTAAAAATGATCAGTAACTGGAGATAATGGAGAATTAGCAGACTATTGAGAAAGAGTGGAAAGACAACAGAGGAAGCACTCCTTTAGCTCCGTGATGTATTGAGCAAATGGGAAGCAAGTAAATAGAAGAATCGGCGACCGCTAGACTGCACAAAGTGATGAATGGCCAAGTTTTGCTTCAACACATCGAGAGAAGAGTGGAAATTGCAACAACTATAAGTATACATCTGAGATAAGATTACGTGAGTAAGAAATTATTGGAGAGGTCCAGCCATTGTGAGCCTTTAAAAAGATTTTTTTCGAATTTTCATTAAGAATTTTTTCTGTGATAATTCTAAGCATTTTCATGTGTTTATTTTTAAGATATTGCAAAATTTAATTTAATTTTTTGAGATTGTTCTGTTTACATCCATGTGTAATTATCCCGGGCAATGCCGGGTACCTTTGCTAGTTATATATATAGATTGATCTTTTTATGCATTTGACAAAGCTTTGGAAACATGAATTACTGAAACTTAATACATGTATGCGCAATTCCCCAACCTGTAGACTGAATGCCAAAAAAAGATGCGCTCAACTTTTTTTAATGTTTATTTAAAACACTTGGAATATCTTTTAAAATTATCATTATTAACCTGATACTCCATCTCTTTCGCTCATTTCAAGTTTTAATTATTATAATAAGCATGTGCTATCTTGTCAAAATTTTAGTAAGACAATTGCATCACCTGATCAAATAAATCTATTGTACAAGTTGGTCCTGAATTAATTTGTATTTAAAAGATGAAGATTTCTATATTTTTATAAGAGAAGTCAATTAATTATTTAAAAGTTATTAAATTGTAGATTATTTATGAAACTGGGGCTTAAATACAAACTTTATTTCGTCAAGTAACCTATAGCTATTTCTCTTAAATAAGCTTGTATTTCAAACACGCTCAGGTCTCAATAGAAATTTATCTGTTAACATAACCAGAAAGTTTCAAACAAGCATTGACATCATTCTGCCTGAAACTTTTTGACAAATTGCGAAAGTTTACTTTGAAACGTTTATAGGATTTCTTTTAATGCTTGAAAGATAGTGGTGACCGTCTCTGACAAAATGTCAAAAAAACGGATTCTGGGACTGTGCGTCGCTAAATCGAAGTAAATATAAATAATGCAATAGGTTCTTCACAGAATGTTGATCCTAAAGATCTAAAACTCTGGAGAGAATCTTTTGATATGTGAGACGCCTTTGAAAAATTACTCATTCTTAAGCTTGGAAATAAAGAATAAAAATATTCGAAATTTAAAAAATAAATAAAAATAGCACGAATATGATATGAAAATGTATGTGCTCTAAGGTCTTGACTTTAGAATCAGAATTTAAGGTAGTTTTTTAGTGTATAGTTTTTCTTATATAATTGTCATGTAATTTATTGAGTGAGGGTGTAAATTAATAGATGGCAAAGATTGGCATTGAAGGAAGGAAATTAAACTTTTAATTTAATTCAATTTAGGTAACAAATATTAAATAAAAGATTATAATTTAAAGGAAACCTACAGATCTACTCTATATTCATTTGATATTAATACTAAATTCAGAAATTGCAAAAATTAAACAAGTAATGTCTATTTCTTGACACCGCTAACGTCCTTT
>JAHWFO010109107.1:9401-31245 GCA_023313115.1 Rhysida immarginata
GAACAACATTTTGTCGAAAATCATCAGACTAGTTTCGGCATTTAATCCCACCTAAGGAAAACAAGGGAAAGGGAGCTAGCAGCCCTTATATAGCGATATAATGAATGATACAATGAAGAAGGCGGGATTAAACACCAAAACTAGTCGGATGATTTTTGACAAAATGTTGTACAGCCTCTCTTTATTTCGTTCACATATTTTTGGTCTAATTTTAAAGTATCTGCTACTCTTTTCTTTTATAATTTATATTTTCACAAGCATGGATTTTCATTTTTTAGTTCTGGTGATTTTCTCTCATATTTTATTTTTTGTTTTGCTTATTATAGTTTGCGTTCCTTTTCAGTCTTTTATTGTAGTAGTGTTAATAGCCAAAATCCTGTGGTCCGCTTTCAAATGTTTTCTTAAAAAATGTTTTCATGATTTTAATTTATTGACTGGATCATTTTTTGATTATTGCGTAGCGGAAGATTGGAGCACTTATTGGTTTTACGATGTCTGTCTGCCCATCCCCTATATACACTCTAACCCGTTTAATACAAAATCCTATGGAACCAAAAATTTTTTTGTGATATCTGAGTTTCATAATACCAGAAAAAGACAAAAAATAAACAATTTTTCTTTTATTGTTATTCTGTGTTCTGGACAAAATAATCAGTTTACTCTTAACAATTAATTTTTTGCTTACATAACCGTTCCATTTATAAAAGTAATTTAGCAATTCATCCAAAAAGCATCATCTTGGGATAAGAAAAACTATCTTAATTCATTCAATGTGGTATGCGCACGCATTCTTTAAGAAAATACACTAAAAAAAAAAAAAAAAAGTTGCACGTTTGCATGCTCAATTTCTTAGGAATTTTTTTATTTGTGCGCCTCGATTAGATTTACAAGTACATTAGAAAACAATGTGATGGGTGGGAAGATAAAATGGCCGGGCGGGCAAATATTAAAAACAAATAAAATATTATGCAGTGGTGTGCAGTTTTTCGTGTATTCAGCCGGGCGGTCATCAAAGTCAGCCGGGCGGGGTGCCCGTTCAAAAGTGCCTGGGGAGAACCCTGATGTATTAATGCATGGCTGAAATGGAGTAGCTGAAAGTATCGATGTTCAAAAAGTTTCTGCCATCGAATTTTCGGTGCTTTTGCACCATCGATGTTTCATTTTCTTAAACCCTTTGGAAATCATTATCTATTGATATTGAATAAGTGTTTATGTTACTGTATTGTAATGAACACGTAAATATACTAGGACATTTATTATTTCCAAATAATATATGGACTTAGAAATTACAAAAAGTTGATGTTTTGCAGTTTAACAATTACGACATTTGGTTGCCGATTAAACATCGATGTTAGTTTTTCTGACGCCGCCTATCAAAATTTACAACGTTCATTAAGTCAAAAAATTATCATCGTATGAAATTGTAAAGAGTTTTACAGTATGAAATTTTAACGATCTCTTCACGTTTTCGTCAGATCACATTGTTAAAAGACTTTTATTAACTTTACACTTCGAAATCTGAAATTTTATCATTAAAATTGTTCCTAAAAGGACTATTTTTCAATAAAATTATGAAATTTTCCTTCGTATAAACCGTATTTTAATAAAAATATGTTCGTATAAAGCAGAAAATTTTACATAGTAATTGCTTTCTCGGGGACGGGCCACAAAATGTCTTCTTATTAACCGGAATTACGTATTAACCGGTTTTGTATTAACGAGAATTGACTGTATTCGTCAAGATACAGTGATGTCACTAGTGAAACGGTTATAGTTCGTCGACATGAAGAAATAGTTTGAATAATTTTCTGTATAAAAAGTTCAAAATTCTTTCTGCAATCATATTTCATCTTTTTTTTTCTCGATATAATAAAAAATCAGCAAATAGAAAAGCCATTTGACGAAATTAAAAAAAAAAAAAAAAAAAAAAATGAAGTCTGTCTGTAGTCGAGAGTGATTGTAAAATGGCGGCATCTTGTTCCTACGTGAAGAATGTGAAAGAGATGTGTCAGAAATGAAAGATGATAGTTTCCACGAAGAGGATTAAAATATTTTAAACATTAATTTAAAAAAATGTTATGACAGATACCATTCGACTATTCTACTTTCGAGAAGCCACGCGATTATAGGAAGGTTTAACGTAGTACTAGCATAACCTAAGAATAACTTATTCTTAGGCTGTGGTACTAGTCTAACAGCGGAAGGATATGATATTGTGGACTAGGATAAGCTGCCCAGTTGTTGCCACTTTTTGATGAAAACCTTACATTTCTATGAAACGTGAAATGTGATAGGAACGAAAATGTTTGTATACATTAGTTTCCATCTATTGTTAATGCAGTCTACTATTTAATTACCAACTAGCCATTTAAGTTTCGTTTTTATGTAGATTTAAAAATAGTGCTTCGTGTTCAGTCACTGTCTTACTGTTAACAAAGTGGTTTTTGAAAAAGACACACGTGAGTTTATTGTTAAATTAATAAATATTATTATATGATATTGTTCAGTAAGATGTGAGGTAACGTAATTCATGAAAGAAAAAAAATTATGTAGAATTATTTCTAAATAAGTGAGGATGTCTACAATTGGGCAACTGGGCGGTAAGTATTGGGCAAAATGTGGCAGCAACTGGCATTATTAGTCTGTTCTCGTACCTATTTTTCATATACACTATAGTAATAAATTGGAAAATTTTTTCTCGTAATATCTTCTCCGAACCTTCCTTTAAGTGTTGTGTTGAATAATTCGTATGCAAACTTAATTATAGTAGCACTTTAGAATCAAAAAGGCAATTTTTATCCTTAAGGGTGGCAACAACTGGGCAGTTTACCCTAAGTTCAGTAAGCGATGTCATTTCATTCTCAAATCTTGCTCGGAATTTTCGTTTTTTTAAACCTTTAGAATTCAAATTAAAAAATTTTATACTGGGTGATTATAAAGTCATATACATTTTGGTGAAAAATCCGTTTTATTGCAGCAATTCCTGTATGTATCAACCAGATATCATACCAGGACACATTCTTAGTATATTTCAGAGTGTCCCCTTTGCACATCCCGGCACAGCTCCCAGCGTTCCACCGTGGCCCAGAAAACATTCTGTAACATAGCTGGTGTAATGTCCTCCATCGCGGCTGTAGTCCGTTGTTTCAGCTGTGCAATGGTGCATAATCTTGATCTGGTACACTTTGGACTTGATAAAACCCCACGCAAAGAAATTCATGGGGATCAAATCTAGGGACCATGGAGCCCACAGTCTTGGCGAGCCCTGACCAATCCATCTGCCTGGGAATGCACGATGCAGGTAGTCCCAATCGACATTGGCAAACTGGAGTGATGCCCCATCCTGTTGGAACACAACGGTATCCTAAATCCCATCATCTCCAACTGTGGCTCCAGGAATTGCTCTAACATGTCGAGATACACGGTACCATTGATAGTCCCCTCGGCAAAAATGAAGGGCCCATAGACTTTGACCATGTTATCCCTAGCCACACATTCACTTTAGGTGTGTTTGGATGTGCAAATAAATGAAATTTGTTAATGATTTCACTGAAATGTAAAGTGACTTTATAATCACCCTGTATATGCTACGATGTTATTAATGAGTTTGTCTTTTGATTTAAATAAAGTTGTGATGGTAGAGTTGTCCTTTAACTAAGATCATGACTGAAAAGGTATTTTTTTCTTTTTTAAAGGATATTATCATTTAGAAATTTTGACTGATTATACAAGGTGGGCCATTAAGTCCCTTCCCACTCCTTGTACAATTCGTGTTTGTGGAAATTGACGGACAACCACCATGTGGGAACATGTTAGGCATAGGGGGAAGTTATATGGTTCAGATGACCGGGATAGCGGTCATCTAGAAAGCCGCCATGTTGGATGCACTGTTGGGTTTTAAATGGGAAGGGGGTCATGGGGTGCATGGTTTTGGGCTAGTATTTCCCAAGGAAAACAATGGTGCAGTCTGTTTGTTCATATCATTATTCATTCAATAGTTACAGGCATTCCAAATGGTGATTTTCACTGTTACATTTTCACTGAACTTCTTGAGGAGCTGGGCAACACTAACATGGGACACAGATTGTCACTCCTGCTGCTACACTAACATGGGATCGTTCATTGAATTCCGCTGCTACAGTCCTTGCACTCTTCTCTCCCCATGCCCTTGTCAACTGTCCTCTCCTCTGTTGTTAGTGGTATGGTTTCGTACCTGCAGCTAAGGATAAATAACAGTGAGAATCGCCATTTGGAATGCCCGTTGTGAGAGGCCATTCTTTCGGTTAGTAACATATGTTTCTGCTCTTTTATTTAATAAGAACAAAATAGCAATAAGAGCTTAAGCATTATTTGTTCTCCATTTCTTTGAAATGACTCACTAAAATATCACCAATAAAGAGTAATTTTTATTTGCACATTATTAAAAAATTTACAGTTTTATACCTATATTAAGAGTGTTTTATGCAAATTCAAGGAGAATTTTCAATGGGTGCAGAAAATATGATCGTTGTATTTTACACTGCAAACAATACTATTCTTGAATCTATAATCATACCATATTCAAAGTTAATTATATCCTTTGTCCTATTTATGTTTAGACTAACTATGCTGCCAAGCATTTGTACAGACAGTGTACAGTTCATTCCAAACGTGTTTTCACTTGCTTGGCAGGAGTTGAGCTAAGTGAAGTTGATCTATTATAAAGTCTAGTAGTTTGAACGAACATCGTAGAAGATTAAAATGGACTTGGCCAACCAGAGTGGAAATAGGGATGAGGTTTATGACTGGTGTGTGCGAATTACAGTACTTTTAACTGAAAAGATTAATCGCTGCTTTTTATTTCGGTATGAAATATTTAACGCACTTATTAAAAACAAAGCAATAAATATTTAAGAATATCTCAAGAATGTTCAATGAAGGTTTATCCTACGTAAAACATCAGATGTTTAAATTATTGATGAAAATAGGAACGAACTTCACAGGCTGAATTCGAACCGGGAACCTTCAAAGAGCTGAAGTTTTCCGGTTTAAATCCAAGCTGTGAAATTTTCTTTCTTATTTTCATCAATGACTATTTAGTTTATTTATTTATTTTTTCTGTATTTCAAGCATTGATATTTTTACTTATTATTTTTTAAATTCTGTAATATTTTGATAACAAAATTGTTCATGCCGCCATATACAGGGTGATTATAAATGATTCATCGGGTTTTAAAAGACTGTATTGCACAAAGTAATACACACAAAATAATGACTGTTACATGAAAAGAACCAGAAACTGTCCACATTTTAGTCATAACTCTACAGATGTTCAATGTGCGCCCCCCCTTTGTCACACAAAACAAGTCAATGCAGTAGTCCAGTTCGGCCCATACGCGTCTCAGCATCTCCCCATTGACGTTCATCAGAGCTGCGGTAATGCGGTCTCATAATTCATCCAATGGTCACACAGAAGTCTGCATGCGCGAAATTTAAATTCGGATATATTCTCATTCGCTTGGTGATTAATTACGAATGAGTGCTATCAATAGCTTGGAAGCTATAAGACTTCAAAACCCGATGAATCATTCATAATCTCCCTGTATTATGCTTATATTTTATAAGAAAAAGAAAGCCATTACGATATACCGTATAGTAAACACATAAATATATGCTTTCTTCATATATAAGATACTACATGCACATTGTTATACATTATTTTTCCCCCTCAACACATGGATGAGAATACAATTTTTTTGCCAGTACGTTATTTTTTATTAAGCATAAACCCAGAAGATACTGTATTTCATTTCGAAAGATTGGTAGCTATTCCCTATGAAATACCATAATAGATTTATACATTATATATTATTATTATGTTAAAGGAGCAGCAAACTTAAAGTTAATTTTCTAGTACTGATTATTTCATGAAAAACTTATAATGATTTAATTCCTGTATTCATCATTATATTGTTGAGTGTGCTTTGCCAACTTATCGCTTACTTCCTCGTGTAGTTTTCATGTTATTATACAGCATTTCTGCTAAAATAATAACAATATATTAGTAATAAAGAGAAACTTTCCTAATAAAGGCTCAAAATCAGATTGCAATTAAAACAGTTTGACGTCGCTCATTATGCCTACCTATCCCTGTTGCTAAGAAACAATAAATGGCATCGTCCGTGATTCGAACTCGACTTCTTGCTTGGAGCAATTAATCTCACTGAATTAATGTAATGCAAGGAAGTCGAACATCGTTCGCCTAAGTGAAAACTTTTTTGGAATGAACTGTACTTTTATGCACTGTGTTGTTACACTTCATGATTTGCTTATGAAAGGTGAATGGCTGGTGTCCTAATAAAGTGTATGTTTGTTCTAAAATATTTCAGCATTTGCTTGTATTGTGTTTTCTAATAATCATTGGAGATATCATTCACTTATATTTTATAATTTTTTTTTTCTTTTTCCCTTTAGAATTTATTCAAGGTGTTTCTCAGTTTAGTGTTAAAGGTGACAAGGAATCCAAATTAAGATGTGAGTACAAAGAAAAAATACAAAAGCACATTCTGTCACTATTTAGAGTATAAATTGAGTCAAATGAGGTTTATGAATTAAAAGCCTGTTAATGATTCTTACAAGACAGCTCATGATAAATATTATTGCATGGCATATTGTAAATATCTCGTAATTCAAATTCACTTTATTCAAAATATTAGAGGACAATATTATATTGAAAAGTGGAATTCCAAAACTAATTATAAAGAACTGAAATGTAATTATATTGGGTGATCCCAAAGTGTAGCACACTTTGAAAAGATAAGTCATAGAGTCTTGAGAGTAGTGATATGTGATTTGCATAAGTGATCTGAATGACATCGGGTTTAGGATATGAAAAACGGCCTGGTTAAATATTAGTTAAATATTAGCTAAAGATTTCCTCACCATATAGCATCAAATCTGAACTGATATGTGAAAGAGGATTTAAGAGGTTGTTTTTGCACCATGTTTCATTTCGATTTTCTTAAACCTTTTGAATTCATTATCTATTGATATTGAATAGCTGTTTATGTTAATGTATTAATGTGTTGTAATGAAAGAATACGTAAATATACTGGGACATTTATTATTTCCAAATAATATATGGACTTAGAAATTACAAAGAGTTGATGTTTTACTGCTTAACAATTACTTTGGGTTGATGATTAAAGCTAAGACTCTTAACATCGATGTAATTTTTTCTGACATCGCCTATCAAAATTCTACCGTTTATTAAGACAAAAAAATTATCACTGCAAACTGCTTGACTTCTAAAAGCAAATTTTCCGTATGTCGTTTTTATAAAGAATTTCAGTGTTTCGCACTGTGAAATTCACATGATCTCTTCACGTTTTCGTCTGATCACGTGGTTATGCAGGGCTGTAATTGGCCCAACACCATAGTTGGCAATGGCTTCTGGGATAGCAATGGCAGTGAAAGTTCTTAAAGTTAATTTCTGCATAATTTTTTATGTAAATAAACCATTTTGAACTGTAATATTAAAAATAAAGGATGTGTTCAGTTTTACATGTTTATTATGAAAAATTGCTGATCTTGTGTTTAGGCTTAAAACTGACAGGTTTTTAACCGCGGTTCTTCTATTGGGAGGGGGGGGGGGGAGACCAATATTTTTCCAAACCTGAGATTACAATTATGACGATCCCTGTTTTTTGACACCTTATTTTCGCAAAAAAAACTCTTATCCAGGGCAATATGGTAACTTATATTACACTGTTATTTTGTCTGAATTTCACCAAGACAGAAAGCCACTTATGGAAGTTGGTTCGAGGCAGTTTGGAAGTTGTCACCTTTGGAAGAAGTTATTTTTGTTTAGCTTTTGGTGACAAGAAATTCAAATAAAAAGTGAATTAATGTATTGTATAATAAACTGGACAGTGCACATGCTGTATAATTAATTTATATTACACGTTAATTTCGTCTGAATTTCATCAGGACAAAATACAACTGACACCCCCCCCCCTCCGCCACTGTCAGTCGTTGCAGGGCTAAGTCGTGGTCATAAATTTAATGATATGCATATTCAATAGCAAGGAACCAAAAACCCTCTGAATTTTCCGATAAAGATATGTAAAGAAACTAAACCTCTTCCCCTTGCCATGTAAATGGGATGCCCTGTTAATGTAAATGGAAGGAAGTTGACCTGGCTGATTCGTTGCCTGGACCGTGTTTGAGTGAGACTAAATTGCTGCAGCAGGTTACAGCAATGCCGAATTGGCGGATATGCATTTCATGTACACTCAGGCAAATGGGAATGCAGCAGACACGGTGCGTCTTTACAGAGACACGTATCCAAACCGATGGGATCTTTTATTTCCACAACTATCATGAGTGGTCTTATGCTAACCCTAATGCCATCAGAGAAGCATATCATCAGGACTGATTTTCCATCGATGTGTGGGCAGGTGTAATAGGGGATTGTATCATTGGACCGTTCATCCTTCCGCAGAGGCTCACAGGAGCTGCCTATCTCCAATTCCTGCAACAGGATTTCCCTGAATTATTAGAAAATGTGCCTCTTGCGATTCGCCAACAAATGTGGTTCATGCATGTTGGTGCACCTGCTCATTATCAGCTGGCTGTGCGGAATCACTTGACTGCCACGTTTCACTGCCGGTGGATTGGTTGAGGTGGACCACGTGCATGGCCTCCTCGATCTCCGAAGTCGAACCCATTGGACTTTTCCATCTGGGGCTATCTAAATGAGCACGTGTATGCGCAACGAGTGGATACTGTGGGCGTTCTGCGCCATCACATGGAGAACGCCTTTGAGAACATGCAAGAGAATGCTGGTCTTTGCGGACGTTTGCGTGCCTCTTTGAGGAAAAGAGCTGAAGCATGCTGCTGTGTTTATGATGGGCATTTTGAGCATTTGCTACGAGTTCAAGATATACGAGACACTACCAAAGGAACACCTGTAAGGGTTGTTGCTCCATTTGTCAATAAAGTCATTCTTTCTCAGAAGTGGTGTGTTGTTCGACTTATGTTCCTAGGGAGTTTTTTGTTCCTTGGGATTGCATATGCATACAACCACTACTTACGGGACACCCTGTGTACAGAGATTCACTCAGCATTGCTGTTTACTAACATTGCTAGATGTGACATTTGCCATTTGATAATTATACCTTTCTTTGTTCCTTTTCAGTTGCTTTTCGTATTTATGACGTGGATAATGATGGTTTTATTTCAAATGGTGAATTATTCCAAGTTTTAAAAATGATGGTAGGAAACAATCTAAAGGACACACAGCTCCAACAGATTGTGGATAAAACCATATTGTTTGCTGATAAAGATGAAGATGGAAAGATATCATTTGAAGAATTTTGTGCAGTAAGTGTAAATAAAATTTTTCAATTGGGAAGCATTTGAATTTTTTTTCTAAACTAAAATATGAATTCTATGTTTGTACTTGTAAGGATGCATTCTCTGAAGATGTTTTCTTAAAATATAGAGGGTCATTTCTTCTTAACTTAGCCGATTTTGGATGATTGTCACTTCACGTGAACCCCCTTTTCCACCACCGATTATTTTCAATGTGTTTCCCCTGATTCCTGGCAATAGCCTGGCAGTGTAGTATCATTCTAGCAGACTTTTTTGCAAAACAGCGAGAGGAATTTTGTTCCATACCTCCTTGCACACTTTCTAATGTCCAGCGATGGTTTTGGGAGACCCCTTTTGAGAAGACCATGGGAAAGGTGTCGGATGACTTGACAGGAATAGTAGAGAATGCTGGTCTCCGCTTCCATTTGTGTCATGAAATTCTGTGTTGAGCACACTGTGGCTAGACACTTATCTTGATGAACACAAACTTTATTGCTCTCCTCTCTGTACAACGCCGGGATCTCCGTGTAAAGAGGTTTCAAAATGTTCTCCTGGTAGTATTTGCATTCACCTTAGCATTTTTCTCCACCCGAAAAAGTTGCAACGATCATTTTGAGCAGTAACCCCCCCCCCCCCCGTTCCACCACCACCATGAAGCCTTTCGAAAAACTTTCACGACATTTGCGCACTCAATCGGTCCAGCCTTTCGCATCTGCTGGACTGTAGGTAATTGCACAAACCTTACCACAGTCTGTGAGGTAAACCCATGCTTCATCCAATGTGACAACAAACTGCCATTTCTTGCCCACTAGGTAGAGTTTGCAGGGGGGGGGGGGTTGCATCATGGATGCAACGTTCATTAAGAGCATAAACACTTGACTTTATGGAATTTGCACAGGCCTAAGTTGCGTTTAATTATGCCCTTTACCATTGACGCAAATGTTCCTGTCTTTGTGTCTGAGGCTTTTCCTGTGTTACCATTTACCTAATCTTTTTGACTTGTGGCAGGTGAATGGCTGGGGTGGGGCATCTTCCGAGGTAGCTTTTCATGGGTGAACCTTGTTGGAAATGCCCAAATTACGTAAATCAGCCAGAATAGAGTGAACAGCAGCCTTAGATAACAAAATTCCTTCAATCTTGCACTGTTGCATAATGTGTACTATACTAAATCCCACCTTGGAAACCACTCGAACGTACCCTCTCAAAAATCATTACTTTTTCTAGTCTTGGCATGAATTTTCTCTGCTCCTTTCCTGTACAAATATTTATGAAATATCCACTTATACACCACCTGATTTATATAGGCTTGAGTGCATTCCATTGCCGGGAAGAGATCTTCAAAATCTGTTAAGGAGAAATAACTCTCCGTATTTATTATTATTTTTTTAATATTATTTATTTATTAGCCATAAGTACAAAACAGTGTCCCTTGGGGTATGGCCAAAGACCGACAAGTAGGAACCCAAGGACACGAAAGCATCAATCAATTAATTAATATTGAGATATAACATTATACCTAGTCAATAAAAATATAACAAGCTGTTATATATTATGTAACGACAATTTGTAAGATAATGAGATTAAAAGTTAAATTAGATGAACAGATAAAAAACAAACACAAAAAGAGAAAAAAGACAATAAGGCAGAGCCAGACGCAAAATTTAATAGCTTAAATGAGTAGGCTGAGCATAAAGCTTCTGGTCTATAAGGTCGGATAGTAAACAAGAAAAATAGCAGAAACAAGGCGAAATTATGTATCTAAGCTCACTAGAATCATTAACATGGAAAACAATGATAAATCTGTGTCAGGCTATGGAAAATCTAGTCTCTAAAATAATTCAAACAGGAAGTCATATCATCATGCCTCAAGATCTATTTAATGCAAATTATTTGATGAATTAATCTTAATTGATCCAAATTGTGAATCCTAAGATTGTGAAGAGGTGTCGGCTAGAACAAATCTTTTTAAAGCTCTGCGGAATGACGAGTAAGGAACCAGTTAACGGAGCTCTGGCGGTAGTCTGGCCCAATTCTCAAGCCCAGCAAACGAGATACATCTACTACGATATTTATGCTTGGACGTAGACAAATAAACATATTGCCAGCTTGCCTCGTAGGGTAATTATGTCTATCCTGAACCAAAGTTATCGAAATAGGAGTAGGTATCTAAACGTGAATTCAAGGATTTGTAGATAAAGGAGAGTAATTGTTATTTATACATCTGATAGATCGTTGGCATACCTAAGAATATAAAATTGTGAAATCGGAGCCTGTCTAGAAGGCCCCAAAAGGATTCGAAGGATATTGAAGGCAGAGGTTGAACCCCAGAATATTGTACCGTAACACAAGTGGGAGTGTATCCAAGCATAACATAATAAGGTAAGAATTTGCGGAGGTAAATAATACAGTCTGGAGATCATACCAAATTCCTGTTTGATTTTGTCATGAGTGTCAACTTGCCGATCCCAAGACAAATCATGAGTTAATACAAGCCCAAGATATTTAAAGGACTCCGTAATATTGATAAGTTTATCGTAATAAATGTTTGAGGCATTAGGGACATTAGGCTTATTGCACTGATAAAAGTATGATCTTTGCTTTGTCTACATTAATTTCTGGTCTGTTCTTTTTACTCCAGATGTACAGCTCCTGTAATGCTGCATTTAAAGTTGACAAAAAAGGGTGTTAGCTTCATGGTTCGCAAACAATAAAGAAATGTCCTCAACGTACATTATAGCTTTGGAGAACTGAAAAATAGAAGGGAGATCATTAATGAATATTATAAAAAATAGGGGCGATAACATGAAGCCTGTGGAACTCTTGAGATTTCTGATTATTGTAGACGACGCCATTCCAGTGCTAACCATAAAATATCACCTGTCTCGTAGAATGTAATCCAGGGTAGTGGAGCACCATATATATGATACTAGTAAAGGCACCTGACGTTGCCCAGATAATTAGTTTAGGTAAACAGAACAACCTGAAGAAGTTAAATATTAATTCAAATTGTTTTTCAGTAATTCCAGGGTTGCATTTAGCAAAATGGCAGGGCAGGGAAACGAACAATAATTAGGGTACATTTGGTCAGAAAGTAGAGCAAGTCGGAGACATAAGTGCACATTATAATGGTTAGTTTAAATAAATCCAACGAAAAAGGACAGGGTGTGCTCAGAAGGGCAGGGCGCATTGAAAAAAGGCAGGGCGCCGCGCCCTTCTATTCCAGCCTAGATGCAACACTGTAATTCTACTTGACTGCTGTAGACAAAGCTCCCGTTGTTCAGATATTTCCAACACCCGGATAATTTTTTGACTTCACTGAACGATACTCGTTCATTTCTATAATACGAATGTGTCCTTCGAACGATTAATTTAGAGCATGACACATTATGCTTTTTGATTTGAAGAGTCGAGTTGATTTATGCTTTATCGGTTTTTTCGTCAACTGTCGCCCGAGCGAATGGACCGGCATTGCCCGGGATATATCCAGTTGTAAGTAAACAGAAGAATCTCAAGAAGTTAAGTAATAATTCGCGCTTTTAATTTAGATGTGAGCAAATGTACAGAAACCTTATCAAAAACTCGTGAGACTCGATGAATAGCGCAGCTACAAGCTTATTATTGACGATTTCAGCAGCAATGAACTCAGTCAGCTCGTAACAGGCTGTCTCTATATTTTTACTGGGCACAAAGCCATGTTGGCAAAAACTAATGAGTTTACTTGTATAGATGTATTGGGCTAGATGCTTATAAAACACTTATCAAAGATTTTTGAAAGTATCAGCAGCGATGTTATCGGTCTATTAGTTTTCAAAACAGTTCGGACCCCCTTTCTTAAAAATTCGTGTAACTCATGCTACCTTAAGTAAAGGGGGGGGGGGTACGTGCCTGAAGTTGGGGAGTAATTGAATATCGTTGCTAGGGGTAGAGTTATTACATGTTGCACTGCTAAGATGACATCTGTACGAAAACCCAGAGGATGTTCCCATGCTGGGCTTTAAGCTGGAAATTACCTCACTGACTTCATCAGCTGTGGAAGGAGTAACAAAAAATCTATATCAAAATCTATATCATCTAAAGAAGATTCCAAAAAGGGTAGGAAGCAATGGCATCTGCAAGAATTCAGTCAAGGCTAAAGTGGTGGCCTGGTACGATTGCACAAAAGGTGAACAAGAAAGAGATGGTCCTCTAGATAACGTTTTCAGAACATTCCATTTATTTTTTGCTAAGGATAAACATTAAAAAAGGCTCGCAAAATATTTCAATTTAGCCCAGTATATGATATTCTTTACCTTATTAGTATAGTCTTTGTTCTCTAATCAATAAGATGGAAAAATATCTTATTTCGTGTTTTAGGTAAAATGCATTTTTCTTTTTTATAAGTATCAAAATATCTGGCGTAATCCAAGGATTACGGATAGATGATACTGAGATCGCAACTCACTTAGGCAATACTAGCGTAAAATAACGCTCCCATCCTAATTTCAAGTGAGTAACAAAATTACCAAGTAGGCAAACGATATCTATAACAGGAGATAATATTGAAGACCAATCTGTCATATGAAGAAAAGATGTTAATACAGATATGCGGTTCGGAGTCCCTAACCTGTATGGCGATGACTTGACGTGGTTATCGCTAGGCATGTTAATACTAAAAATCACTAGTAGTGAAAAATGGTCGTTAATAACGATATCTAAAGAATTATTGATTGAAGAGGAATATAATGTAGAAAAACTGCAATCTATGGCAGAAAAGGAATAATAATACGTTGAGTAATGAGTAAAAGAATGTGAGATGGATTGTAGACCAGAACCAATAACCAGATCGAGAAAAAGGTGTAATGCATTCGAGGACTTACTCATATCTACATTAAATCTTTTAAAAGTATAATTTCCTTCCCCAGATGCTGCATATCTTGAAGTAAAGATGAAAGATACGTATAGAATACAAAGAAATTTCTAGACGGGGCTTGATAAATTGATATTAAGACGAATTTTTGATTGACCAACAACGTTAAAACCTCATAATCGGAAGCCATAAGGGTATAAAGAGGGATAGCAGTACCATAATATTTGTCTAAAATATAAATATTGTTTTATCAGACACATTGCTGCAAAAAATTTTTTTTTTTTCCTTTAATTATTTTAAGTGCACTAATAAAGATCATCTCATTTCAACCTGTCTGAGTTTGACAAAATAAAACTAACCTCTTGTCTATAATAGAAACACCGGCTGTTTTGTTAATTAGTACCGATTTAAACACATTGCTATGAATAACATTTAGCAAACAAATGGACTTGAGGTATATCGCCATTAAGAAAATTTAATAAGATATTTTTAAGCTTCTGAAAATATATGACACTTTGCCCAATGTCATTCCATTTAAAGATGGCTGCCACCAACAGCAAGAGCAGAAGATAAAAGTTGTAAAATGGTATTTTGAAACAGTCACCAGTAACATTTCAATAGAGTTCACATGTGCCTACTTGTCTTGTGCTAAAACTTTTTGTTGCCAAATTTTATGACTGGAAGTGTAGAAGGCAAGAGAAAGGGCAGGAGTAAACCTTATGTGCAAATATCAGAAACAGTCACTGACATCCAAGAAAGTCATTGACTCTCCAATGCGAAAGTTCTTATGCTGTTTGTCTGTGGAAGGTGGAATTCATTAACGAGTGCATGGAGAATACTTAGGAAAGACTTAAAAAATGTTTCCTTATAAAATCCTGATCTTCCAGAATTTAACAAAAGCTTGTCATGCAAAATGAGTCAACTTTGCACTAGAGTTTAGCGAACATTTGGAACCAGATCCAGATGTGATGAGTGTTCTGTGGTTTACAGACTAGCCTGTTTCCATCTCACAAACTAAGTAAACTGTGAACATTTGTTTCTGGGGAACAGCATGTTTCCACCCTCAATAGGTGTTGCTTTGGTGTTCCCTTTCAAGACTTTTCTTTTTTGAGGAGTACTTGATTTGGTGATAACAACACAAACATGCTGAGGAATTTTTTTTTTTTTTTTAATTACCTGAATAAGGTTGCATCTAGAAAAATAGCATGGCAGGGAAGTGACCAATAATTTGATCAGAAAGTAGGGCAATCAGAGAACATAAGGATGCATTACAGCGGATACTTTAATAAATAAATTAATGGATACGGGCAGGACATAGTGAAAAAGAGCAGGTCACCACACCCTTCCATTTCTACCTAAATGCAACAACTGCTGAACTCCATTGACCAAGACTTGGTTTTTAAGACTTTTTTTGATGTGGTTTATGCAAGACCGCACTCAACCGCTACACAACTCAGGCAGTGCTGAACTTCTTGCATGTCAATTTCAGCATCGTGATCTCTCAAATCGATTTCCATAACTCTTTCACCTGGGAATATTCATAGTCCTAACAAGCACAGACCTGAATCCGTGACATTTCTTAGTGTTGGGGTTTTTGAAGGACAAGATGTTCACAACCGTTCCATGATCAATTAAAGAACTTGAAAGAAAGCATCGTCAATTACTGTGTTCTAATGGGGAACGTGTTTGAAAATTTTAAGAAATTGTTTTCGATAGTATTCGTTATCAATATCAAGGAATGAGGATTCGTTTTTACTAAAAATGTATAGTTATTTTTCTAAAAATTATGAAAGATAGGATCTCATAAAAATGCTATGTCATTGCACTCTGTGCCGTGACGTCACGATCCTCCTTAGAGCACTATATAGAGTGCCTTAATCCTCCTGCTATCCTGAGTCTATGACTTTCTCCTTCGTTGACTGAATTAACTCTCCTAAAAATATTGACAAGAAAATCATGTACAAACCCAGATGATTCTCATAGGTATTGAGGTCTTCTACTCGATTTTCATTTTGGACGTATAGTATAGGGACAGAAAAATCTATTTTGAAGTCTCCAGGAAGGACCCTAATTATTTACTGAATGGAGATGCTGGCCCTGTCGGGGACTCGACATTGATTTCTGCATTGAAATACTTTAATTAATTCTGTATTTTGTTTTTGTTTCTTTTGTATTATTAGGTCGTAATTATTGTATAATTTCTTCTTTGTATTGTAAAATTTTTTTTGGTATTATTGTTGTTTGCATTTTATTGTTTTATCTTCTTTGTATTTATTAATTAATTTTGCTGTATAACCGATGTGACTGGGTATCTCTCCTAGGTCCGCGTTATGATTGTTAAGGCTTTTCCCTCTTCCTATTGGTTGTTCGGTTGGTTAACCCTTCCCCTTTGGAGATCGGCGACTGCCTCTTCCTTATATAGACGTGTACTTGATTTTACCAAATTCATATGGCATTGAATAATGACCTTAATGAGGTCGAAATACGTATATGCTAATTAAATCTATTTTGTGGACGAGAGTTTGTTTCCCGTTGATTACTATAGGGACAGTCTGTATATACATCTGTGTGGAAATATTATATCTGAAAGGTACCTGATCATGTGACTTGAATTGCACTAGCGCATTGGTGAGAAGTTTAATTGGCTAATGTGGCATGTGATGTGCGTACATGTAAATTCTAGCCTTAACTTCTGCTACTCTCAAATATGCAGGTTGAGGAAGATAGTGAAGTGTAGTGCCATGATTTTTGGTTTTTGAAATTATTAGCTCTTTGACTTGTTTCTGTTCTTTGTGAAATCTATTCATTGAAGATTGTGAAATTGTGTTAAATAAAACACTTAAGATGGGAGAGAGATGGAAATGATGCAAATGCTTCTTGGTCTAAAGCAGTGAAAACAGGGGTAGAGAAGGACATTGATAAATTAAATAATTTTCACTATATTTGCATTGATAATTATATACATTATTTTTCTTACTTTTCAGATTGTCGGTAATACTGATGTACATAAGAAGATGGTTGTAGAAGTTTAAATGATCACTCATCTCTTTTTGCAATTCATTTCTTGTATTGTTTTCTTCACCAATAAAACAGCAAGTCACATCCTTTGAACATCTTCAACAGATTCATGTCACCATTTGTTTGGAAGAATTTGCCTCCTATGTTAAATTTTTTAAATCTTGCAAATTATCATCATCACTGTTGTTTGTTATTGTTGTTGTTGTTTTAAAGTATGTTTTTTGTTTGGAATTATCTAGAAGAGTGAAAATTTTTAAAGGTTTTCCTCCTGCCCCCTCCTTACTTTATTTTTCCTTTTCTTATTTTGAGACTTGTTGCTTTCTGTTTAATTTTTTAGGTACTATCTCTTTTTTGCATTTTATTGTGGGTGCTTCTTTGATGGAATTAATCAAAATAATAAAATTTTGGGGCTGATTATATTATTACCATTATTGTTATGTTGATGTATATTTTATGTAAGAAACTTTACAACTCCTTCACCTGCTGAAAGGTGCTATTATCTAGTCATGAGGAAATAAAAGATATTTAAAATGAGAATGGATTTCAAAAATCTGTCCTTAAATCCGTTGATTACATTTTCTTAATTACTTAACAATGCAGAGAAAAATTTTGAAGTCTTCATAAACAGCAGCAGTAATAATAGGGTGTTGTTTTAGAAGTCTGTCAGTTGCTGTTAAGCTGGCAACTTTTGTCATTAATAGATGACATTGGCTAAATATTCAGCTCGTGAATAATTTTTGCCTTGTTCTTTCAAACACATTGATTTCAAAAGTATATCCAGCTATAATAAAAAGCGTAATGCTGGCAAAACGTTGCTCGGGAATAAAAGATTTCAAGTTTTTGTATTTAAATACTTTTTTTTTTTTTTTTTTTTTTTTTTTTAATGAAAGCAGCCTGTATTGAAATAAAAAATATAGCATCCAGGACAAAGTATGAATTTTGTTGCCTTCTCTTTTCTTCTCTGTTCTGACTTTGCTTTTGCTGCTGCATTTCTTTTTTATTATGGTAATTCTTCTTGACTTGACATAATTCAATAAGCTCAAATTGCTAAAAGCCCGTACTTCCTTACTAAAATATATCAGTCTTTGTGTGCACTCTTAATCACTCTTTGCATTTCTTAACTCTTTACGTAATACTAAATTAAAAAATATTTATTGAAGTAAACTTATGCTTCCATTTTTCTTCATCCTTTCCCACAGAATAATAATCTAATACCATAAAACTGTATTGCTTCAAAAAAAAAAAACAACAAAACTTTTTTGCCTATTGAGAGCAATATGCATTGAGCAGTGCAAAATATAAAGTTTTTTATTTTTTTTGTTTTTAATTTTTCATTTTTTTTAAACTCTTGTAATTGATCTGTTCCATTGCTAATTGATGGTTACATATATAATCCCCCCTCCCCCCTGTTAAAAGTTTCAATAAATAACTTTATATAAATATATATAAACTTGTTCATCTAAATGAATTAAAACCTTAACATTTTTCACTAACATTATTTCTCATTGTGACATTGCTAAATAGCATCCAAATCATTTTGTATAAAAAATCATTAAAGAAAATTGATGGATGAATCTTATAATATGTATTAAATTTTTACATTTTTTTTTTCAGTTTTATGTTTAATGCTATGATTTTATGGATAGTTATTGTAACAAATTCTTGTGTTGAAAATTTTATTGATTTTATGTTGCATGAAAAAGATTTTGTTACTTTTTGAGATTAGAATATTTTTCCTGTATTATATGAATTCAACATATCTTATTTAATATGTAAATATTTTTCTGATCTGATTGTTGCCTTTTCCATGAGTGCATTAATGTGTTGTACATTTTTTTATAATTATGGTTTCTTAATGTTTGCATGTATTTTTATGTATATTTAACTGTTACTAATTAAGGAATGGTAGAGGTTGGCTAGTATATATTAAAAAGAAAAAACGAAAAAAAAAAGACTGTTTGCTCTAAAGAAAGAGAAGAGTGAGAATTAATTTTTTTCTCTTATTTTGGTTTTTAATATGTATACTTTTCAAATTACTTATTGAAACAGTATGTTATTTCTAAAATAAACAAGAAACCAAAGTGAGAGTTAGAAATTGGGGTTTTTAGAGCATTGGGTTGAACATTGGATGCAAAATTTAGCCTTTTTTTAAAGCATTCTATGAAAATGGCTGTTGTAAATTCTGGGTAATCTTGTATAATTATGTAATTTTTCATACATTTTTTAATTTTTATGGCATCTTTACTGTTACAGTGCCAGAAAATTTTAAAACTGTTGTAAACATTTTTAAACTTATTAAAATTGCAAGATGATGCTAAATTTACTATTTAAAATTTAAACATTTTTCTTTTATTACACAATGTTTTCTGTTATTTATTTCCATATAGTTTATTATGAAATTGAATACAATTTGTTTTTTTTTTTTTATTTGTATTGATGCAGAGTGAAGCAGCAACATGTTACATTTCTAGATGTTGATTGCTTGAAGTGTCAAATAGTAAATACATATTTAAAAAAGAAAAAGACCAAAAGATATATTAAAAAAAAATAAAGCAAAACTGTTTCAGTGTAAATTATCATTAAACTTGCTGATTTCATAATGGTTTGAAACATATTTATTTTAGAGATATTGTTTTCATTTTTTTTTCTTTTGAAGAAGAAATCAATTCTTATTACTTACATTTAAGATCACTGTAAATTCTGTTGTTTTTTTTTTTTTTTTTGTTTCCATTGGAATTCTCAAGTTTCATTTTGTGCTTGCAATTTCATGGCAAATTTAGGTTATTTAAAAAATATTATTTTTTTTAATTTAAATAAATGATGGGAGATTAATTCACATGTGCCAAATGTGTGTAAATTACCAAAATTTAAAAAATCTGAGAAAATTTTCAGGACTTATTATTCTCTAAACACATCTCATTTCAGATAAAATGCATATGTTAGTTTTTACTTTGATATTTTATTAAATTATGCATTTATTTTTTTTTCATTTAAGTCCATGCATTAATCAGAGAAATTCAAATAGAGATTTTAAAGTAATTTGGAGGATCAATTGAAAGAAAATGCATATATTATCTAAACATTTTTCATCACCATATTTATTTAAGGCATTTAACTTGTTTCTATTGCATTGTTTTCAAATAGGACATACATAAATGATCTTACTGATAACATTGAAGCCTTATCTCATGTTTCAAAGCAGGAAGACAAAAGCATGTGTGGCAGAAAATATTTTGAAGGCATTGATTTTGCTTGGTGGTTAACCTTCTTTTCCTGTAGATGAAGGTTGTTAAAGCAAATCATTTTTATGGCAACTATTATTTATGATGTATTAATGATAATTCTTTTCATTTTTTAGTGCCTCTGAATTACTTTAAATTTGTTTCAATGAACATACTTAAAATTCAAGAGAAATCATTTAAAGGTAAATTTTATGGAAAAATTCAACTTTTTACTTTTTGCGGGAATAACATTAATCAAGGATAATAAAGCATATATCAATCCAAATTTTTCGATTTCACCTATTTTTTTATTAAGAAAAATGCCTTGAAATGCTGAAAATTTGCTCTCTGGTTCTTCCCTTCTCTGCTCTTGAGGAAACCCATGGATCATGATCTCATTTCCAGCTGCAAGAACCTATTTGAGATCTCGTTGCCGAAAGAAGTGCTTTTGATTCTAGTCTTGAACAACTGTACATATCGCAAGATTTCGCTAACCTGTTTTCCGTGTAGAATACGTTCAAGCACGAAGCATTCACGCTTCTTTATACCTCGTGATATCCGAGGATCAGGAAAAAACTTTCTTTCAATTGCAGGGGGGTATGAAACTTTACCTGGTGATTTGTCAAACCATGACGATCAAGTTTTACATAGGACGTTGTGTTCGAAAATCAAAGTGAATAACGTGACCGACACGCAAAAAGTTGAACAGGTGTGCATGTATTACGTTGCCGAACGATGTGGCTGCTTACTCTTTACTCGGAAAGTTCCAGTCTCACTTAATCTGTGGTGCAATTGACAAACTGATGACTTGGCAGACGTCAGTTAGGGAAGCACTGTCGATAAATGCTTCTCGCTGCTTGTCCATTTCCGTCGACGGCCCTATAAACATAATGCATATCGACTAATTCTTCATTACTGAACTGATGCATCCTGCTACTGCGACGTCCTCGCCTGAAATAATCCCGCTTTCTGCACTTTAATATGCCTGCGAATATGGCCTTCTAGCAGTGGTTGGTCACGCTTTTGAACACAATTTCCTATGTAAAACTTGTTCGTCATGGTCTGACAGTCAAGCACGTAAAGTTTGTAAACTATTGTAAAATATGTATATGCTAAATGATTTTTGCTATCTTAATCTTTGTTTTAAGCGAAATTGTATGCGAATTTACTTTTAAAATGTATACTTTGGAGAAATATAAAGTGATTTTTTTAAAAGTGGCCCATCGCGAAATATTGCGCAGTAAGTTTTCAAATGACTTGCCATTTACAGTGCGTCTCAAAAGTTTAGGATATCCCAAACTTATTACTCGTCAGCTCGATAACAGCGCCTAAAACTCTAGATTCGTAAAAGATACCAGTTTTATTTTTGGAGAATTTAAAGAGCTTATGTTAGTGTATGTATTCA
>JAHWFO010109107.1:31645-89613 GCA_023313115.1 Rhysida immarginata
TATTGGCGGAGTTCTAATGGCATGCCACCAACATTGTCATTATTGTAGGTGCTTTTATATAATTTTATTTAGTTTATTGAATTTTAAATAACAGATGACTAAAAAATGTCTTATTTGGTGTAATCTCTCCAAATGATTTTTTAGATTTGTCGTATTGCCACAATGCCTTATACTTTTTGAACAAATCAAACAATTGGCGACTTTTAATAGGAGGCATTTCCCGAGAACTTTCTATAATGCAAGAAGCTTTGTGTTCGAAGAAGCAAACGCAGCTGTTAGCCGGGGTTTTTTTTCCCACCGAGTGTAGGACGTTTGCCCCAAGAATAATCGGAAAGAAAGAATCGATTCAGTCGATTTAATCGCCCATCCCTATTGTCATTCCTGTGATATTGCGCAGTTGAGAGAGTAACATTGGTGTGCATAGTAGTCGTTTGTGCGAAGTGGCGAAAATGGTGTTATCTCTGCAACAGCGCATTTTTGTGGTAGAGCACTATGCACAGTATGGGTCATGGAAACAGTGTGTAGATGACTTTAAAATTAAGTTTAAAATTGGTGCTGTGCCTGCAAAACTTAATTGCAGAATGGCATGCAACGGGATCAGTACCGAATGCAAAGAAAGTGTGCAAAAGGACAGTCCGTACGACAGCAACCATTGCTGCTGCTAAAGAACACATGCTACGCAGTCCCAAAACGTCAGCAACTGGGTTTGTCTCAGCTCGTCATCACTGAAGATGTCTCAGCAACTGGGTTTGTCCCAGTCAAGTGCAATGAAGATCATGAAACAGGATTTACACTTACATCCCTTCAAAATGACTGCTGTGCATCAGCTGCATTATGTGGACAAGCTGGCCAGGGTTCAATTTTGTGAATGGTTCCTGAGCACCTTTGCTCCGGAGGTGTTGAAGGATGGTTGTGTGTTCCTCTCAAATGAAGCGTGGTTCCATCTGTCCGGTTACGTTAACTCGCAGAACATGCGCCACTGGTCTTCCGTCAATCCGCATGTGTTCATGGAGTCTCCACTGCATTAACAAAAGATTCGTGTGTGGTGTGCCGTCTCCACCTGCCGCATCATCCCTGTGTTCTTCAATGAAACTGAATAGTGACAGTTATGTGCACAACATCTTTAACGTGTTTGCCGTCAACTTATGATGACGAGTGTGCTTCCTAAAATGCTTTGAGGAAGTCTTCCCACGCAATTATATTCTTAATGACAGGGTGGAATCACCAGGACCTTTCACCGAATTCTCATTGTCTGAAATTCATACAGCCATCACCAAAGTTAAAAACACAATCTCCATCGGTTCAGATGGCATTCCCTCCTACGTCTATAAAGCCTGCAGTGCTTTTCTCATCTGCCCTCTAAAACACATCTTCAATTTTTCAATCAAAACCGGCACTTTTCCTCAATTATGGAAAAATACCAAAGTTGTTCCTTTGTACAAAAACAAAGGTGATTCAAACAACATCAAAAATTACCGCCCCATTTCTATACTTCGTTTTCCAACAAAAATTTTTGAATATGCAGTCTATCAAAGAATCTATCCCACTGTCTCGCCCCATATTTCTCCCTACCAGTATGGCTTCATGAATGGTAGATCAACTCAATCGAATCTCATGGATTGTAAACATCTCATTGGTGATGGGATTGCCCAAAACTGTCAGGTTGACCTAATATACATCGATTTTGAGAAGGCGTTTGACAAGGTGGACCATTTTCTCCTTATTAAAAAACTTTTACAATTTGGATTGCATCATTCGCTTGTCAAATGGTTAAGCTCATACCTTACTGATCGAACAAAGTATGTTGTCATAAATGGCAATACCTCCAAAAGCTTCATATCTTCCTCAGGAGTGCCCCAGGGTTCAATCTTAGGACCATTATTATTTCTCCTGTTCATTAATGACATACAAGATGTAGTAAAATCATCCTCTTTGTTTTTGTTCGCAGATGACATCAAAATGGGCCAAATTATTCGTACCCCTCTTGACTGCTTTGATTTGTAACTAGATCTATACTCTATTAGTTCTTGGTGTATCGAAAATAAAATGTACACTAATGAAAAGTGTCACTCGGTCACTTACTCACTGAAACATTCTCTTCATAGCTTCTCGTACACCCTTAATGGTTCTTCTCTTGAGAAACAAACTACCATAAAGGATCTAGGGGTCTTTTTTTAAGTACAGCCTGTCTTTCACCGACCATATAAACCACATTATCTCTAAAGCATATAGAATCTCTTATTTCATTGTTCGCAACTCCACACGTTTCAATACAGAGGGTTGATTCAGATAAAATGAGACGACTTTAAACGCCGCGTATGACCTTGACGGAATGTGATTTGCATGACTCGTCCACTATTCATGGGGATTAGCTTTGTATACACTTGTTGCTGTTATTTGGGACATTTCGTGCTGAAACATGGCTTCCAAAATCACAGCTTTTTGGGAAGGGTATATGGTTGGCCTTTCCGACGCTAACTTCAGTCTTTCGTGCATTGTGGAATTATGCAAACGAAATGGTATTGTGGTATCCAAAGCTACTGTGGGTCGAATAATCAAAAAGAACAAATTGCGACCATCTAATGAACGTGGACGAGCAGAAAAGCAGACCAGAAACAAGCCCCAGCCAACACGCCCAGCTCAGGTGGTGCGAGAAATCCGGTCTGAAGTGCTGAAAGAAAATCTCCCCACACAAAGAAGTCTAGCCCAAAGGAAACAGTCTCCAGAATAATTCATGACAATCTTGGGCTGGAGCGACGTCATAAAGCGCGCGGTCACACAACCAACACCACCTAAAGAGGAAGCCTGAGCGCGGACACGTCATACATTGTTACATCATAATACGAAGTCATAATTTAGAGCTTATTATTGGTAGAAATGCGATTAAAGATGACTTTTTATGATGATGTAACAATGTATGAAATTTTCGCGCTCAGGCTTTGAGTAGAGGTGGTGTTGACACAACTGAGTGACTGAACACAACTGAACACTGCGAAGTCATCTGTGGCTTACTACAGGAAGATGGAACAGGAGACGGGCATACGAGTTATTCCCTTCTCTCATGTGCCTGTAAAATCTCCTGACGCATCACCGATGGATTTCTGTGGTTTTGGTCTCTTGAAACGACGGCTCGGAAGTCGCCGACCGAGAACCGTTGATGGGCTATGGAAAGTGTGTCAGCAGGTGTGGAACGAACTTCCCATGGAGTCCCTCAAACTCAGCCTACTTCAGTGGAAATTACGCTGCCGGGCGATAGTCCAACAACGTGGCTCTCACATCGAACACAACCGATGGTGGCGCCATGGTATTACACCATCGTAACAGAACTGCAAAGTCGTCTCATTTTATCTCAATCAACATTCCGTAGCACAGAATTTTCTATTTTCTTATTCAACTCCCTCGTAAGACTCGGCTTAGAGTATGCTTCGACCATCTGGTCTCCGTACAATGTTACGTTACAGCGGCGGCTTGAGAAAGTTCAAACTGATTTTCTACGCTCCCTTCTTCACTTACAAACTCTTACCTCAGAGATCACTTTCGTTGCGAAACGCTACTTAAGAGACGTATTTATCTCGACGCCTGCTGCTTATTCAAATTATATAATCATATAACCTATTCTGTTAGATTTCTCGAGTTCATAAAACTACGCATTCCCAAACACTGATATATTTTATTTACCACTGACTAAGAAATGTTTTACAAGCAATCTTCCTTTCAATCGATTATGTAAATTAAGCAATATATTCACAAATTTAATTGATATTAACTTTTTAAATTATAATGAATTTAAAGTTATAATTTATGAACATGTAAACTCTTTTTGATATTACTCATGCTTATTGTAAAATTTTTTGTTTCAATATTTGTTTTGATGTTTCAATGTTCTGTTCTTATATTTGATTTTTGATGTTTTCAATAATTTGTTCTTATATTTGTTTTCCTGTAAGCTGTCATTGGGCATTTCTAGCCTGTTGCTTGCAATAAATAAATAAATAAATAAATAAATAAATAAATAAATAAATAAGTAAATGCTTACTTTCAGCAAGATGGTGCAACAGCCCATTCTGCACACGAAACACTTGCCCGTATCCAGAAAGTGTTTCCACCCGAACATGTGATCAGTCGAGGAACAGAACACCCCTGGCCATCATGCACTGAGAAGTGTGGTCTACCAGAACAATCCGCGCACAGTCGCCGACCTTCAACAAAACGTCCAGGCAGCCATTCAGGCCATTCCAGTGGAACCCTTGCTCGTGCCGTCAGGAACATGTGGACACGCCTTCACACGTGCCTCGAGGTCAATGGAGGACACTTCCAGCACCTACTCTAGGTTATTTCCACTAATCTTTGATCATTGTTATCTCGTTTCATGCTCATTTTTACATGTTGTTCACTGGGCCACTTTTAAAAAACTCACCCTGTATATAAGTGCACTTGATTTAAGAGATGAAACCAACATACAGTCCTTGTTTAACCCCATCACTGCGATTAACTTTCAGTCCCATTCCCGATATGAAGAAACATTTAGAGAAATTTTTTACAGACACGGGTAAATAATTTGCTTTATCTTTTAGGATATTGTATAATCATGTTAGGATATTAATAAAAACAAAAAAAATGTTTTATCCTACTGATGATGAGAAATATTCTCGAAAACGTTTTATATAAATTTTATCCCAAATATTTGGATCACCCTCTTCAAAATTTCATCTGTATTTCAAAACCAACACTTCCTTCAAGATTATCGTTTTCTACTACCTTCACAAGACTTCATCTACATCCTCAATAGACTAAGTTTATTTCTACTATCAACAATATCTTCAATAGACTACATCGTTTAAGTTTTCTTCCATCCCACAAGTTTCTTCATCGTTTTTCAAGATTGGTGACTTTATTTATTATTTATTTTTTTGTTTTTATTAATTTTACGATTTTCCCCATTAAAAGGAGACTGAACACATTTAAATTTAAAATTCTACATGCAATATCAGAGTCCGATGTATTCACTCCATCTCAGATTTTGAAGCAGTAACATATGAAGACTTTCACGACTTAATATTTTATTAAGAAAAAGATAATCAGCCTGGACTTCCCTTCTCTGCTACTGAGAAAATCGCCTGAATGTGACGCCAGTCCTTACCTGAAATCTAGAATCTTGTTACCGAAAGGGTAAAGAAGATTGTAAGCTACAAACAGTTCACCACGTGATTGTGGGTGATTGGTTGGTCCGATTTGGATTTTTTTTTATTTGTTTGTCTTTTTATGCTAAACAAGTTTGCAATTGGGTTTTTTTCTCTATCCCTTACGATTTTTGAGATAAATTTTGAATGTGTCCTAATTTGCATATTTGAAAAGTGCACCATGGGATAGGCCACCCACAACTTCCTATTCATTGGATTCATCAAACTGACATATCTGCTTCGGTTCAAAAAATAAAAGAGGGGTTCAGACCTTTATATTCACCCTGTATGACACCGTTGCGCATATTTTTTGAGTGCCCATTCGCTCAGGCCATCTGGAATCGCTTTTGTCATCATTTTTATCTGGCTGGGCTTTCATACCAGTCAGTGAAGTTCTTGATGGATGAGTCCACCGGCGATCCACTTAAATTGAACGTTGCCATTCCCATTATGGTTTTAAATAAAGAACTTTGGATGGCTCATGTAGACAGAGCCTGAGGGCCATCAGTAACTCCAGCATCAATGTGGAAGAGTAGGTCGGCCCATCGTAGATCCTTTCTCCTCCTCGAATGGTATAGGCTAGGTCCTTTAGTTTGTGTGGTCATTGGAGGGAACCACAACTCAACGTACCTCATTTCAAGTTCCCTTTAGTTTTTTGATGACCCGTCGGTGGATGAATGGGCGTCTGTTTCGAGGCGTTTAAAAAGTGTCATAGCACCCTTTTAATGGGGCTACACAGGATACTTTAGCATGGGCGCCTGAGCAGCCAGAATTAAGGGTGCTCGCTAAAGTGAATGACTAATAGCCAACTATAGTCGAGTCACTAATAGCCACAACAACTAGGCAGCTAACCATCAACTACCAACATAATTTTCTTGCATTAGCGTTAAAGAATTAATGACTTTTTGGAGAAAACTTCCCCAGCCAACCTCTGGGGAGGCCTCTCCCGACCGCCCCTACCTGTGAATTTTTTATTTTCTCCCGACCACCCCATCTGTGATTTCATGAAGGCAGTGTATGCCAAAACTGGCATACCTCCTGTCCTGGCCTCTGAGGATTTCGCTGTTTGGTCCTACAGAAGCTCTCCTCAGCATAATAATTAAAATCATTTCATTGAACGTCAGATCTCGAGGCAGCCATTTTAAGCACATGGTGCTTGCCACGTTCATCGTGGATATTATTTTCCTGCAGAAAGTAAAGCTTGGTCCGATGCAGTCATGCCATGACCTCCACGACCTTCGTAGTCGCTACCCCACTGGCCAGTTTTTCATACTCTTCCTCTCTCTATGGCCAAGGGATAGCCACCATCGTCCTCAACCCATCCATCCAGACACCGATTGCAGAGTGATATCGTTGGGCATCACAACTTCTGCTGTTAGCTTCCATCTGTTCAACGTGGTATGCCCTATGCCAAAACGTAGAGAAACGAACATTTTTCAACAACTTGGATTGTTTCCTGTGTTTGCCCCTCCCATAAGTGATTGCTGGAGATTTCAACTGTCACCCAGATGACAACAACAACTTCTCTTCTGGGCACATACAACATCTGTGTCAGCAAACTGCATTACTCGACCTATGGAGAAACCCTCCACGAACTGACCATCTTGGGTTCACATACCACCAAGGCCTCAATTTCTCCTCACAATTAGACATTTTCTGGTCGATAATGTGCTTGCTGATGCCCTTGGAACTATATAAGTCATCCTATGCTCCTTCTCGGACCACAGTGTTATCGTGTGGTCCTGGCGGCCTCCAGCATTACCACCATCTTCAGGGAACGTCACAGAATTATCTCGTCATAGGCTCATGAACGTTTCTTTACAAGACAACGAAATTTATATGGGGTCTTACGTTCAATTCCTGGAACACCACCTCCACAGACTTCCTCCAACCCTAGCCTTTGCTCCTTCTGAAATCAAAGATCCGTCGATTCTTCCAGAAGATTGGGATTAACAGACTCCGCCAAAATTCCAACCCACATGAGGAGTTTGCTGATGACATCTGTGAGGTGAAAAACGAGATCAACGCCCTGATGATCCATAAGTAGTGGCTGCAGCCCTCCAAGCCAAACTCACCTGGGCCACTGAAGTCCACCATATGTCATCAGCAGCTTTTACAGAAGAACGCCATCAAGCCACCACCAAGCAATGCCATCGCTTGGCGACTGATAGTGGGACCATGGAATCTGAGCCTGACATCGTGTCAGCATTCCACATCCACTTCTCCAACTTCTTCGATAGCCCAGTCTTCCCAACGGATGTCACAAAGGAATGGGTGGAGGGTCTCTCCCGCTTTTGCTGATGATGTGGACACCTCCATAACAAGACCAGTTTCCGAAGACGAAGCCGAGAAGTTCCGGTCAGCAGGTGGTTGTTTTCAATCCAGACCGTGTGTGGACAGCATTCTGTATGCCTTCTACATCCAAACATGGAATCTTCTTGGGCCTTTTCTTGTGCGAGTGTTCGACTTCATCTTGCCACACCCACGCTACATCACGCCAGAATTTACCATGGGGAAAATTTACCATCCTCTTTCAAAAAACTCTTGTTCCAGACCGTATAACCCAGTGGACCCCTATAATCCTTCTCAACATGAATTATAACGTCTTAACTGAGTTCTACAAAACAGATTGAAACCTTCTGCCGATGAGTTCTTCGACCCCAGACAATCCTGCACTATTCTATTTCGCAGGATGTCCAACAACCTCATTACGATCTGGTGTTTTGTAGGAAGCAGAATTCGCCAATATTCTCTGATTCTGCTAAGCCTCGACCAAGAAAAGGCATTCGACAAGGTGAACCACATCCACCTGTTCGACAACTCCGCCGCCTTCGTCTTCGGAGATATGTAGACATCATAGCCACACTGTACACCTCGGCCTTCTTTGTGTCATTAATGGTTCCTCCTCTCCCACATTCGAACTCTTAAAAGGTGTCAAGCAGGGGTGCCCTATATCCCTCCTCTGTATATCTTTTATCTGGAGCCATTATTGCATCACCTCAATTGCCATCATGACGTTCATGATATCATCTGCCAGCAGCAGCGATCTCCATCATGTCACTTGCGTGAGTGGACAATGTTGTGCTTTTTGCATCGGACGCATACTCCCTTGACGTCTTCAGGACGACCTTTGAATGGTTCAGTGCCTCGCTGGGAAGCACCATCATTCTCATCAAATCGAAGAGGATTGCCTTAGGGCACTGGAGTGTGGAACATCTCAACTAGTTTCTAATTTCCTAGGGCAGCCTGGTGAGTGTTAGGATATAACTTTTCCTTATCTCCGACTATGGACTGTGGCAATAAGTGTTAGCAAAGTGCGTTTTCCGCCTTGATAGGAACTTTTGCTTTTCCACGTTTCATCAAGACCCACGTTATTCCTGTGCTAACATCAAAATGCCTTTGCAACAAGACCTCCACAAAGTGCGTAGTGATATAGTGGACTTTGTATGCGTATCTCGCATGACTCAGCACCCGATCAATGCCGAAGTGCTCTTCATCTCCTTTGAGAGAGGGGGTGTTGGGATTGCCCGATGTCCGCCACTGCCTCATTGCTGACAGACTGGCAGCAATGATCCGGGTTTCTCTTGACCCTCCTCCAATGTGGGCAAACTTCATGTTCACTTATCTACGTCTCTTTTTTAAGGTGAATAGGCTGCCAATCCCATCATCCTTGCCAGTGATCACGCCTTCCTGTCAACCAGGCATATACAAGTCCTTTCAAGAGGACTTGATAACTTTTCTGCCAGAAATTCGCCAGATTGACATGAATAAAAAAAAGGGCACAAACACAGGAAAAACTTAATTCCAAGGAGTTTTGTGAATTTTTTTAAGTACTACCATTGGCTAGTTGGAATTGTGCACGTGCATCAGATGGTTAAATGCCTTGGTTCGAGGCACGTATGCTGTCCTGCGAACCATTAAAACTTGGTCGGGAAGATGAGATGGAAGGCATGGTTGCCTCCGATGACCGAGCAGCGATGCCTGAATGACGTGAAGTGCCATCTGAACACTGAAGGACCTAGCCTAGACAATCCAACAGGAGAAAGGACCTCATGTGGAGTGCCATGGCAAATCTACACAACACGGCTTTAATGTTTTATTTGTTTTTAATTGTTGTCCGCCCGGTTAGTTTATCTTTCCACCCAACTGATAAAATTTTCTGGGAAGAACACTGACTTAATAGTTAATGTCTACCCCTGTAAGTGTATTTCGAAGATACACACAGGTTTGTAGCTGTACAAACTGTGTTCAGTTAGTTGAGTTTACTGAATTAAGCAAATTATTGTTTGTATTAAGTTGTAGTTCCTAGGGGCTCAATCCTTTATATTGATGTATTCTGATATGAATAATTAAACCTGAGTTTTCTCTTGTATATACAGGGTGGTTATAATTAAAGTGACACCATTTAGACCCTTCTAGCGGCTATTCCGGTAATCAGATTTTGATGAAACTTGAGATATATGTTATACAGACCATGGGGAAGAGAATTTTTGAATAAAAAAAATTAGTTCACATTTTGACCGCTACGTCAAAATATGGCGCATGAATAATAACAAAAACAAGTTAGAAGCAGAGAAATTTACAAAAGCAGATCATTTGTTCAATGTGCATTCCATTTGTGTCAATGACATGTTCAAAGCGCAGTATTGCATGTTCCATAGTAGAGCGAAGGGTTTCCTGAGGAATCGCAATGATACGGTATGTTATGCTTGCTTTCAGTTCAGGGACAGTCCGTATTCTTCCCCCATAAACATTATCTTTCAAATATCCCCACAACCAGAAATCACAAGGGTTTAAGTCGGTGAACGAGGAGGCCATGCAGTTGGAAAAGAATATGGCATGCATAAAGAAAGTAGAAAAAAAATTGACAACGCCTAAAATTATATAAAATTTAGACTGTGCAGATATGTTTTGCACATTGTAGGCAAATGTGCTTTTTACATAAAAACACCTATGTTGTTGATTTATGATAAGAGTTTTGATTGACAACACCAGAAATCACCCGATCATCTCCAAAATGAGCATGAAGCAGTTCCTTCACTTGTCGTGCAATGTGGGGTGTTGCACCATCGTGCATAGACAGAAGTGTCTATACATTGTCTCTCTTGCTGCAGAAGTTCGCAGTAACGAGCACCAATGATTGAACATCTTTTAGTGTCTTGAGGAGTGTTCTCTTCAAAGAAAAAGGGGCCAAGAATGAAATGTGAAGTGAGTCCGCACCATACAGTCACGTAATCAGAGTGCAAAAGCTTTTCGTGCACAACCATCGGCTTTTCAGTACCCCAGATGCGACAGTTTTGAGCATTCACTGCTCCGTCTAGTGTGAAATGCGCTTCATCTGACCACGACCATGCATTATCGACGGCTATTCTAGCCAGAAACCGGCAGGCAAAATCAGTGCGTTTTCCCGGATCTTCATAAAGCAACTTTTGAACCACCTGGATCTTGTATGGATACTACTTTAAAATGGAACGCAAAACTTTTTGTACCGTAGACCACGGAATAGACAAATCACGTGATACGGCTCGAGCACTTGCAGAAGAATATTGGAAACTTGGAGCACTCTCCACTACAGCAGCAGCAACGTCTTTCACAGTTTCATTTGCTATTCGTTTCCTTCCTCTCCCTGGAAGCACACCCAACTCACCAGTTTCTCCAAATTTCTTAATCATCTTTTTTAAACCATTAATGGACATAGGCCCATTTCGCAAGTTTTTCAAACGTCGATATTCTCTTAGTGCAGCAGAAGAATTAAAACAACTTCACCAATAAAGCTCGATTCTTTTTAGCTAAAGCCTCGTGAAGAATGACTTTACATTTATTTCACTGTCACTTTAAAGCTTTTCTAATTTTACATTTCATTTGCATAACGTCTCTGATTGAGTAAAAATTCTCAGATAGTTTCTTACATGACCAGCGCCATATTTTGACGTAGCGGTCAAAATTTGAACTAATTTATTTTATTGCAAAATTCTCTTCCCCATGGTCTGTATAACATATATCTCAATTTTCGTCAAAATTCTGATTACCAGAACGGCCGCTAGAAGGATCTAAATGGTCTCACTTTAATTATAACCACCCTGTACCTGTCTCGAGTCATTATCTTCTGTCAATCGGTCCAATACCCTGGTGGCTGACACCAGCGAGGGTCTGTTGATAGTTCCTGGGGTCCCGTCTAAAGGTCACATGCCGAGATATACACTGCGTTTACATGCACACTTTCGATCCGGATCGAAAGACCAGTTTCAAGTCAATCCTGCAAAAAGTGGCACGTAAACAGGCTTCAACACCCCGATCCGGATCGAGTTCAATCCAGTCGAAAGAGGTGGTTTGATACCAGGGAAGCATGCCTCAGGAAAGAGGTCAATCCAATAATGTGCATGTAAACACCCCGGTCGGGATCGAGTTTAAATTTGCTGTTTGGTTGAAAGAAAAAATATAGAAAATTTTAGCTAAAATAAGTTCTTGGTTGATTTATACCACAACACAATAAATATCTCTAAATAAATAAATGAATAAATTTTAAAATACATTCCATGTTTAAATTTTTTTTTTTGTAAACTTTTTTTATCAAAATGTCATTTTTCTTAATTAAAAATTTTCAAATTGTCTATCAAATTTTTTATCAAAATTTAATTTAATAATTTTTTATCAAATTATTATTACCAAATTAAATATTATATTTATATCAAAAATTTCAATTTAACAATTTCTATTTTATTAAATTATAATTTGATAATTATATATAATTATTATAATTGTAATTTTATAATTTTTATTATTTACTTACTTTTCAAACCTGCTTATCTGTTAAGGTCGCGGGGGCAGCAGCCCTATGGAGGGTCTCCAGCGATTGCGATCTTCCGCCATCAGGCGCATGTACTCCCTGGTAATATCCATGCGACTCGAACCCAGATTCTCCACCTGGAGTCTAGCCACCTGGTTCTAGACCGACCCCTTGGTCTCTTACCCACTGGCTTGGAAAATAACTGCCTAGGAAGTCTAGTTTGTGGCATCCGTATCACGTGGCCATACCAGCGCAACAGAGATCTCTCAATGCGGAGAAGTAGCGGCTCAAAACCTAAAGATTCCCTTATTGTGCTGCTGTACACTCTATCTAGTAGGGTAACACCTGCCACACCTCTCAGAAATCTCATTTCAGCCGCTTGTACCCGCGATCGCACTCTTTCGGTCATTACCCAAGCCTCATGACCATAGGTGAGAATGGAAACAAAGATAGATTTGAAGTCGGAGAGCTTGTCTTTGTTACCCAGCTCGCGTTTCGCTACCACGGATCGCCACAGTTCACGTCTGACACAGCTTGCTGCACCGATCCGAGCAGCCAATTCTTTCTCCTGCCGTCTATCACTCGTGAATGCAATCCCGAGATACTTGAATTTCTCCACCTGTCTCAATGTGGCTCCCCTAACATGGAGAGCAGACTGAGCAGGCTGTCTTGAAAGGACCAGAACCTCGGTTTAAGCCACACTGATCTTCATCCCAGCTTCTTCACATTTGACTGCAAACCAGTCTAGTGCATGCTGAAGGTTCGTGCGAGAAGACCCAAGCAGGACAAGGTCGTCAGCAAAGAGCAACCTCTCCACCAGGCAGTCGCCCACACAAACACGCTCATCGCCTCGGCTGCCCCTGTCTATCCAGTCCATAAAAATAATGAACAAGAGGGGCGACAGTACGCACCCTTGGCGGAGTCCAACACCCACGGTGAATGGTCTTGACTTAATGCCATTTATCCGGACACACATCTCAGAGCTTTCGTACACAGACATGATAGCAACCAATAATTGCCCATCCACTCCATACTCTTGCAGCACTTGCCAGAGCTTCTCCCGAGGAACTCTGTCATATGCTTTTTCGAGGTCCACAAAGCAAGCGTAGACCTCTTTTACATACTCCCAGGATTTTTCAAAGATTTGCCTTAGAGCAAAGATGTGATCGTGCTTCGGCCAGGTCGGAAACCACACTGCTCCCCCGACAGTTTGGAGTCGACTATTTCCCGACTTCTCTTCTACAGACACTTTCCCACTCGAGTCAGCCACAGGATACCATCCTGATTTAAGGCCTTTAACATCTCGGACTGGATTTCATCATCACCTGCAGCTTTGCCAGTCTTCAGGGACTTAATTGCCCATCTGACTTCTGTTTCAGTGATATTACCGTGACTATTCTCCGCTCCAAGGTGCACCTATACCTCAGTTGTTGTTGTCACCGGATTAAGAAGAGATGCAAAGTATTCCTTCCACCTATGCAATACGCTCTCCTCCGTTTTCAGAAGCCTCCCATCTGAACTCTTAATAGTTTGTGATGAAAGAGACTTCTTTCCACGGAGGCGGCGCACGGTCTGCCAGAACACCTTGTTTGTCAAACCATAGTCTGCCTACAATTTCTCCCCGAACTTCTCCCGGGCCTTGGGTTTAGCTGTTGATACTGTCTTTGCTGCTGCTTTTCGCGCCTCAGTGTACCGCACTCGACTCGAAGTTGACTTATTTGCAAGCCATAGCAAATAGGCTTCCTTCTTTGCCTTGACAGCTTCTTTATTATTTAATACAATTAAAATAAACTATTAAATTGAAGTTTTTGATATAAATCTAAAAATTAATTTGATAAAATCTATTAAAATTATGTTTTGATAAGAATGTATAAAATTATATTTTGATAAAAATAAGTATAAAAAACTTAAACATGCAAATGCATTTTAAAAGTTATTAAAGATTATTATTATATTGAGGTAAATAAATCAAAAACTTGATATATAAATAACATTATAGTTAACATAAATAACCTCAACCTTATTATTTTTATATAGAAAATTTTAATTGAAAAAATCAATACTTACAAAATTTATTGATTGTCAATTATATTTCCAGACGATAATAATGAGAAAATTTTAAAAAATTGCATTTCAGCCGTATTTTAGAGGAAGCGTAATTCAAGTGATAAGGCCGACTGAGCCAACAATGGCAGATTCTGTAGCAGATGACAAAGTCTGGCGTACTTTCCTAATCTAGAGCTTTACCCACAGGGCATCTTATCGGAATCGATCCGGATCGAGTTAGATGCATGTAAATGTGAGCCAATTTTGGATTAACTCAAGTCGATTCGGATCGAAACGTGCATGTAAACGTAGTGATAGTATATGGCCTATATTTAAGTAAGTGTCCATCTTTAGACAATTAAAACAAAGCAGCAGACATGAGCCCTAAAAGCAATCAATCAACAATGCAATGATACTAATAATGTGCGGTATTAAAATGTGATGATTGCGGGTAGCGTAAAGCCAACACCACCTAGACAGAAGGCCTGCGCACAGAAACGTCATACATTGTTACATCACACAAAAGCGGCTATTGTAAATCGTATTTCTACCAATAATAAGCCCTAAATTTGGCTGTTTGATGATGATGCAACAATGTATGACATCTCTGTGCGCAGGCCTTCTGTCTAGGTGGTGTTGGTAAAGCCCTGTGGCTTATCCCTAACGAGGTCTTTACTCATAGGGCGGTAAGGGTTAAAGCGGAAAGATATTCGGTAAAATAGCGGAGCGGGCATTCATAAAGACGATGTGGAGCGGAGCGGGTACATCAAGAAGATGTAGAGACAAAATGGCAGAATAAGTAGTTCTGACTTTATTCAGAAAAAGACAACACGATAACTAAAAATACAACAAGATGATAACATAAACTTTTTACTATGGTAACACGGCACAAGAGATGAGCAGTGGCTTGCGGTGTCAACATTCTCCCCCGGCTTGAAAGGGTTGGCTTTCAAAACTTAGATAAATACATAGATATAATGACAATGTGCATAAATCAATGCACCAATACAAAAAGTTTGCTCTGAAGAGCGGAAAACGCACATTGGAAAGCAAACAGAATAACTTACTGCTAAACGCGAAAAGCTAAGCGAAAAAAAAAAGAACAAAAACAAAGCAGAATAACTTACTGCTCTGTGTGAAAAAACAGAATGAGTTGCTTCAAGTTTTATTGCAATATGTAACATTAAACAACGATGGCTACAATTGCGAGCGACGAAAGACAAACTTCAAAGCATGAAGACTGTGGAACTGCAACCTCTAAGGAAGAAAATTCCAGTTGCAAATGAGAAAAACAGCAAACATGATGATTGCGATAAACTACTCGTACAATCTCGAAGAATGACCACTGTAGTTACGAGTGAGAAAAAAAACAGCATGGAGATACCAATGACTGCGTAAGACTGCAACTTTAAAGCCAACTGCAGTGCGAATTAGTGAAAGAAAAAAACAGGCATCGAAGAACGATGACTGCGCAAGCCTGCAACCTAAAAGGTGTCAGCAGTGAATTAGCGAAAAAATGCAGACATGAAAGTATGATGACCGCAAAAGATTGCAATATCAGAATACGAAGATTGCAGTTACAAGCGAGCGAATGCAGACATAGAAGTAAGATGACTGCACGATTGCAACATCAAAGAATGATTGCAGTTGCAAATACGCCAGCTATCATCAAAGGTGATGAATTTAGCTTGAGGCAAACGAAAATCCGAAGAAATCATCGAGAAACTACGATGATATAAATTTCCCCAATGGAAAACTTAGTTAATAAAAACTAAAAATACAAACAAAAGTAAATAAGAAATATTTGTAAATACAAGTTAATGTATAACAAGTATAAGATACAAGTATAAGATAACATTTGATCATAAACCGAATTGAATAATGTCTCATTATGGTTACATCAAATAACAAGCGGTATGTTTGAAATGAAAGTAAGTAAATTTTCATCTGCTCTTCTCTTAACCAAGTAAGAAATTAAGTCTTTGCTAACATTAAATACTAACTGAAATAAAATTAATAAAGAATATCAGTAAGAAAACAATAGCCATTTGCTGTTTAGCTTAACAATCCACAACCGCGTAAGACCCAATATCTGAATGAGTGTCGAATTTTTCCATGAATTCTCCTCATCCATTAGGTATGTTCGCGGCATTCTTTGGAAATACTGCGATGAAGGTAACTGCAATGAATCTTCATATTGGTTTGTTGCGGGTGCTGTTGGGGGAAGTTTAGTAGCGACTGCGATTGAAGTGTTTGTGATAAGGAAAACTTCAGTGGCACTCGTGGCATTTGCTGTTGCATTAAAGATTGTAACTGTTGTGACAGCGAACATTGGGTTGGTGGCATCGGCAGTGGACACAGGCGGGCTTGCATCTGCGAGTGCATCTATTGCCGAGATGGAATCCGATTCAGTGGCAGCTGCTGTCTCTGTTGCTGAGATGCAGTTTGATTCAAAGCGGTTGATGCATTTGTTGTCGAGATGTCCATTAGTTTAGGGGCGACTGATACCCATTTTCCTGAGATGACCTTTGATTTATTAATGTTTGTTGTTGTAATTGCTGCAAAGGTGGCGATTTTTGGAATAGTTGGCATTAGTCGTGTACACATCTCTGGGTGTGCAATTCAATGGTCTATCATCTTGTAAGGGATTTTGATCTGAATTACAATTGGCAGCAGAATACGATTTCATAGAAGAAATAGATTTAGTCTGAATGTTGCTTTGAATTAGCTTAATATTACCAATACTCCCCGATGTAGAGTCTGCAGATGGAATAGTTGGTTTTTGAGCGGCGCTGCCAGTGTTCTTTAAATCGAAATCGCTCTTTGAAGGCGAGGCCATGGAGAAAATAGTCTGATTATGAAAACTTCCAGAAGTAAGGTCCATAGTACATTTGATAACTGAAGACAGTTTTATAGCAGGTATCTTCTGGTTTTGCACTAAACAAGGCGGGATCTGTTGCGCATTTAGAGTGATGAGGCGAGACTGGACTACTTGAATGCGTCCAACTTGCTCATGTATAACTGACAGTTCTGAGTAGTCCGGAATGATCCTCATTTGCTGATAACTCGAGGAGGTTACGAGTGTCTAATAAGGAATCTATTTTACTTTGTCGTTCCCTTATAGTTGTGACTGCAGCAAGAAAGTTCTTCTGCCGTTGTGCATCTATTGATGTTGTAGCATATAGGATATTGTATGCTACATCATTGATTTTTTTCCAGTTCATGCATGAGCATTGCGATAGTTTCCTTAGCTTCTGTTACTGTTAGTTTCATATTGGCCAGCGGGTAAAACGGGCAGTCTGGTTCACAAGGTGGGCGAAATAACCGTATCATAAAGCGAGCGAAATAAGAAATCTGACACGGGTGAAATGGGTGACCCGGCTTGGATTAACCATAAAATGCGGGCGAAGTGGATATCTGGGCGATATGGCTTGGACAAAGGGGGAATCCGGCTTGAAGGACCAAAGGTGTGTGGTATTAAAATGTGATGATTGCGGGTAGCGTAAAGCCTAGTGGCTTATCCCTAACAAGGCCTTTACTCGTAGGGCGGTAAGGGTTGATGCGAAAAGATATTCGGTAAAATAGCGGAGCGGGTACATCAAGAAGATGTAGAGACAAAATGGCAGAATAAGTAGTTCTGACTTTATTCAGAAAAAGACAACACGATAACTAAAAATACAACAAGATGACAACAAACTTTTTACTAATGGTAACACGGCACGAGAGATAATGGTAAAGCAAGAGCTTGCGGCGTCAACAAATAACTTTACGCAATAAATAAATATAAGTACATTTTTTTTAATTCTTATTTAGAGGAAACAGAACAACAATAAGGACAAAAATATAAAACAAAACACATACACTCCTTCATGAACAAAATTTCAATGTTTAACTTTCGTGGGAAATTTGTTAATATTGAACATTTTCACATTAATATAAGTGCAATTTCCTGAAAAACGTCCTTGACTATTTATAATGTCATTCCATGAGTAAGTGGCAGTGCTGGTTCAAAGATTGTCAACTAAAATCATGTCAGATGACAATGCTTTGCGAGTATGAATGCAGAAGGCTATCAATTATTGGCCTTTACTTAAATACTTAACAAGAGTAACTTTAAATTAGGAGAAAGGTTCCACACTTTGCAAGAGTAATAAATTCTTATTACTTTTAACCTGTGTGCTTATTTGTGCAACATGGACCCAACCTACTCATAAGAGTAATTTTATTTTTTAATGTACATTGGTCCTATAGATAGTGTACTTATTATACAGCCATTTTGGTATATAATTTTGCTATATTATATACAACATTACAAACAATATCATTTAAAAATTTATAATGCACAATTAAAATTTTTAAGTGTAAACTTTCAAAATAAGAAAAATATAAATTACAGTAGAATATAAATTTATCAAGATTAAATATTTATTAATGCTAATGTAAAATTAATATTTAATTATTGAGTGTAAAATTAAATATTAAAAAAAAAATTAACTTACTTAACAACATTAAGATACTGTAATTATACTTAAAACTCTGAATAAAAACATACATTTTAAAAATATTGTTTATGGGTGGAATGATTTTATTTTTTACCTTAAATTTTGGGAAATAATGTATCACAATTTTAAAGAAGTAACCTGTGGAATGATTTCTTCAAAGCTCAAAGCAATGACTTTGACCATAAAAATTTTTCCATATTTTAAATGTATTAAAAATGGCTTAGAATTTACCGTTTTTACTATCGTAACAATTTCGGAAATGCCATGGAATGATAAAAATTGCCTTTTTCTTTAGAATAAAAAAAAAAGGTATTAAATCTGAAGCACCAAACCTGCAGAAGAAATATTATCACCTCCACCAGCTGTCTGTAATACCTTTGTACAAACCAACACAGGTGCAATACAAATTTCTATGTTATAATGTTCAATACTGTCAGATTCTGACCAACAAGCAACAGGACTCTCAGGATCAAAAGGCATTCTATTACCACCATTCATTTGACTAGTTGAAAAGGATTCATCGACAAGCAGTTGAGCCTTTTCAGTATCTATTACTGTAGAACCACATGTATGTCTATGAGCTGTTAAAGAAGCCTTAGCTGCTGCTGCACGGATATTCTTCCATGGAGAGCCTTTCTCTACCATAATGGCCTGGTAAGCCAAAGTATGAACATGCAAACGAGTTAAGCGATGGTGGTTTGCATTATTTCCAACTCGAAGCATCCTGTTTAAATGAATAAATAAAAAGTTATTTTAAATCAAAAAGTAAATGTTTCTGGTCAGATAACACAAGTCTCAAAACACAAATTAGTTTAACATATTTAATTCACATAACTTTTAAGACTGAAGGGATCATATGTAATATTTCACTTTATGCAATTTTGTGATTTTATTCATTAACTTCTATTTTGTTTTTTTGTTTTTTTTTTGTATTTTTTTATATTCTTTATATTTAAGTTTTCAATTTTATTTATTTTGATTGAGATGATATCATTTTCTCCTCCCAAAAATATATACCGGTAGTTAACTAGATGTGTTAAAATTTTTGTCAATATTAAAAAATAAATGGATAGATTCTTCAAGACACCTACATACCATCACCATTTCTCCAAGAGTAAATACAGGGTGTCTAAAAAAAAATGTACTAACACTTTGTTTTTTCAGGTGTAACTAATGTACCAGAATGATAAGAGATCAACTTACTTTCAGCAAGATGGAGCACCTCCCCATTATCATCGTGATGTAAGAGCTCACCTCGATGCAGCTTATCCAAACACATGGATTGGACGAAGGGGTAGCAATGAATATCCTACGCGTTTTTCATTGGTGCGTGTTATCAGCTCTGTCTGGACAATGACGGTCATCAATTTGAACATTTGCGAACATGATTCTTTAATTTGTCTTCTGTAATTCAAGCCTTTAAACTTGTCTCTATGTTCATAAATAATGTTCTTATAGTCATTCGAAGTGTTAGTACATTTTTTTGAGACACCCTGTATTATAATTATTGTTTAATTATTCAACACCAACATAAGTGAATTTACAAGAGGTGTTTTATTTAATTTTTAATAAGGAATAAAGAGTATAAAATCACTCAAATTAATATAACCATTATATAAACACTATTAATTACCGTAAATCTTCTACTATAATGTGAATTTTTTTGGCCTAAAAATGCATCTAAATTTGCTGGGTCGTATTATACAAGAGGATAAAAATCAGCCCTCCGACGACTGCGGCCGGAGGAGGTTTTGTTCTCAGGAGATTTTGTCCTGATAACATTACCGTATATTATACATTAATTACATTGCATATTCAGTGTCCAGTTCATTATACAATAAATTAATTCACTTTTTATTCGAATTTCTCGTCGCCAACATCGAAAATAACTTCTCCCAAATATCGATACTTCTAAATAGGCCTACTTCCAAACTGCCTCGAACCAAAGCCTACAAGAAAGCTTATGCAGTGAAAATATTAAACTGAATAAAGATTACTTGTCTTTTTATTAAGAAAATTGATGTACTGCTGTGTTTTTTTGTCGATGTGCAAGTGAGAAAGCTTTCCAAGATGAAGATGCAGCCAATTGTTTAGAGGAAGAAGACTGGGATACAGATGTCAAATTAACGGAGGAAGATTGGAAAGACCTGTTCGAAGACACAGATGAATCAGATTTTGAAGATTTTTGAATATTAAATATCCAGACTATTTAAAAAAAAAGATTTCTTTTCTGTATAAGTTTGCACATTTTATTTCTCGCAAGGAGTCAAAAATGGGGGTCGCATTATACAAGAGGATAGGATTTTTGCCGATTTTTGGGCCGAAAAAGTGGAGTCGCATTATAGTAGAAGATTTACGGTAATGTATATTGACTCTTAAGCAATATTGCAAACAGTAGTCCTTACTATCTCATACAGTAAAATCCCGTTTCAACATAATTTACCGTACATTTCAATAACGTACAAATTTAAAATCCCGAAATCCAAGTGTTTTAATGTTAAAAAGTTTCAGTTTAATGTACCTCAAATTAATGTACATTTCAGATTAACGAACTAATTTTAAGTTCCCTCGGTTAAATTATCCCTTCATTACAACATTCATCGTTTGAATGTCTTGTTTTGATTGGTCAATACCTTAAACAGCGCATGTGAAAGCAGCAAATGGCAATGCATCAAAACGAAATATGTTATCACTTAAGCCAGGGCCGCCCAAATCGTGCACGTCGCCTGCGTACAACATTAAATGCTGGCGGACAAAGCTCACGGGCAAAGCCGAGGAGATAGTCCAAAACTGAGGAGGGGAGCGGGTATAGTTATTCCTATGCAGTGTTGCCAGACTTTAGGGGGCGATTGCATTAAATGAGGCATCATTTCTTTTGTTACTGATACTTGCTTGTTTTTCGTCTCGCATAACTGGGCGCACATTCTGAAAAAGCATAAAATCACTGAACCAGTATTTAAACCAGAGCAGGAGAATATGTTTTTTTTTTTCATTGTTCATACATGGGATTCGAAATGTTTAATATGCAATAGTGTCCTATCGGGGGAAAAAAATACAATTCTACCTGACATCGAGAAAATTGTCACATTAAAACGAAGGAAATAAAATGGTAAACTGCCTCGTTAATTAGCAACTCGACTTTAAGGAACTGATCAACCTAATGTGCAATAGGTGGGTAAGGAAGATTACCCGCATGCACGGGCGCTGCCCACGGACAGAAATCTTGGACAGCCCTGACTTAAGCCAATGGGCTAATTAAGCCATATTCACATTTCATTGGTTGGTCAGTGTAGCATATATAAACCCAGAAATTTTCCATGCAACTCAGTCAGGACCCATACTGTACGGCAACGAGACAGGAAGGCTTCACTTGACGGGCGATTGCCCATCATCAATATAGTAAGATCATGTTCCACACATTGTAAACACTGCATTATTTAAGTCGGAGCATCAATTCAACAATTCACAGAAAGATTACAGATCGTAAAAAGAAAAGGAAACAGTTTTCACTAAATGAACAGCTGGTTATTTTAAAAGAGGTGGGCAAAGGCACAAAACAGGTAGATGCTGTGAAACATTTTGGAATTCCGAAGAATACTCTATTCACCATAATCAAGAACCGTAACACAAGCCCCCTCCCCCTCAGTTTCAAAATAACATATACCTCAGATTAAAGTACAAAATTCCAGTTCACTTGGAGTACATTGTAACGGGATTTTACTGTATATCTGGTTCTCCACAGCCAGAAGAAGTCACATGGAATAAAATCTGGGTGTTCACAGACGCATTGCGCTTTTGCATATGGCACCACTTGTTCTTCTGGGTGGCAACCATATGCACTAATAAATTTTCCATTAGAATTCTCTTCCCCATGCTCTGCATAGCCTATCCACAAAGTTTCATCACTATCCTTGCAATTACATGGTCTGCAGCCTGCACAGAAACGAGGAACTTTAATTATAACCACCCGTTATATTCAAGCACTGCCAAAGAAAGGAAATATTCTGCATTGCATATGGGAATAGACTTGAAAATAGAATAATAAAACGATTATAAACAAATATAAATTTATGATTAATATTATCCAATATAATTTTCTTTTTTGCATCCAATGAAAGATGAGGCCTATTGCTACATAATGGGAAATTTTAGGTCTTCCCATAAGAACAGATCATTTATATAAAATGTGGATGGCATCTGCCGTATTTATAATCTACAATTCGGGATTTATTTTCACAAACAATTCCTTATTTTTTTAAACAAGCAAGAGTTTATTTTATTCCGCAGGAGTAAGGTCTAGATTTAAACAATGCTACATTTTATTGAAGATTAGCTTATGCATGTCGAAGCTTTCACTTCATCGACAGCTGCTAGCAGTAAGATAAAAACAACTTCATAATCTAAACAATCTGCAGGTTGTCCCCCAACAGGCCAAAACCCAACACAGGATTTTTACAAAGGATAAACACAAACATCCATGTTCGTACCAGGATTCGAACTCGCAACTTGCTAGTTGCAAGAGCGATAAGACCTGTGCTTCAGTGCTCTCGACCAACTGCCGGAAGGTAATGTAAACGATATAAAAACTCACACATCATTGGCAATTGATCCCCGATTGGCTGGAACATATTTAAATTGGTTTGTGTAAATCTAGACCTACCTTGTTCATATTTATTTTAACAATACAAAAACCTGAGATTTTGAATATGGTTTATTTTATTTTCACTCGATGCCATGAAACACTTCATTTTCACAATACTGATTCTTAAAATAAAATTAAAACGACAAATATAAAAAAACATACCTAAACACAATGCGCATCTGATCTAAAACTGCTGCTATACGTGGATGAGCATCACTGACCAAACTGACATTTCCATAATAGAGAAGAGTGTATAAATTGGTTAGCTCTTGTTCATTCATTCCCAAAGAATTTGCATTTGGTATTATTAACTCTGTCAATTCTTTTAATAACGTTATGTCAGAAAATGAAGCCATTTCAAAATGTATTTTTGTTAAGTTCTTTTGGGAAACCATGATATCATGCACTTTCTTCAGTCTCTCATACCGCTCACCTAAAGAGTAAATTTAAACATAAAATTTAATATTTAATATTGAAATTTGTAGAAGAGTATCTATTCTACGAGGGGTGATCAAAAAGTAAGGTTACAAAGACTGCAGTGACATAGTCTCCACATCGGTTTAGGCACTTGTTGGTTTGTGGGATGAGTTGGAAAGAGCGAAATGTGGGAAATTGTGAGATCCCCTAAATTTTTGTAAAGAAAAAATATAATAAGTGTACAAATATAAAAATATTCCAGTACTTTTAATTTTTTCAATGAGAAATTTCTTTTCCTCCTGGTAAAAATCCTGCCCTTACGTGTTCAGCCATGTTGTCGCGAAGTGTTATACCTCCTCGTCTGAAGCGAATTGTCGGTCTCCAAAGTGCTCCTTCAAGTGAGGAAAGAGGTGAAAGTTTCATACAGCCCAAAAGACCACCACACTGTTGAAGCAGTTTCGCTGGGACATCATCGAACACCCTCCCTACAGCCCAGACCTTGCTCCAAGTGACTTTCACCTCTTTCCTCACTTGAAGAAGCGCCTAGGAGATCAACGATTCACTTCAGACGAGGAGGTGAAACACTTCGCAACAACGTGGTTGAACACGCAAGAACAGGATTTTTACCAGGAGGGAATATTCAAACTCATCCCATGAACCGACAAGTGCCTAAACCGATATGGAGAACGTCGAAAAATAACCTAATGTATGTACTATCAGTTGGCTGTATTGGTTGTATGAAATAAAATGTACACATTTCACTGCAGGCTTTGTAACCTTACTTTTTGATCACCCCTCATAATTAAAAGATTGCATTCGAGTTAAAAGATTAATAAATTTTAATACAGGGTGGCCACTGAAAGACCAAATAATATAAAACAAAAATAACTTTTACAAACACCAGTTTTGTTTTTTTTATTTTTCTACAGTTTTTAAAAATTTTATTTGGAAATATCATTAATGGATTTCTTTCGGGGATGCTCTATAACCTACAAAAAAATAAAATAAAAAGGATTGAAAACGAACAAGTTAGCACCCTTTAGTCTTTCAGTGAACACACTGTACAAGGTGGATTCAAGTTGTAAAGCCTCCTAATTTACTTCTGAATGGTATTTACTTCAGAAAGCTCAAACTACAATCATTTCTCAATATAATGATTCTACACTAACTACCAAATATTTTCCAGGAAGAAACACTAATAAACATATATTGTGCACACATTTATCATAATATCTAGTATGCCTGCCTTTGGCCTGGATATCCATCTGTACCTTTTGTGGAAGATCTCAACTAATTTTGGTAGACATTATTTGGAATTTGCCCCCATTCCTCCACCAAAGTAGCACCGAGTTCAGGAACTGATTTTGAACGCGATGATCTTGACCTCCACTATCATTCTAGTTCATATCACAGGCATTCTATGGTGGAGGCCGGGGCTCTGTGCAGGCCAGAGCAGTTGTTAAGCATCCATCTCATACCATCACAGGTGCAACTTTGTAACAAGAGGCATTCTCTCCTGGTGATAACAACCATCACTCCATAGAACCACCAGAAAATGGGAAACATCCGATAATTCAAATGTCCAAGGTACTGATTGGCCCCACATGAGAACTCCACTACCATCAAATTCTGCTGAGGAAACAACACACTCCTGTAACAGGCGTTCTCAAGGCTGCCCCCATACTCTGCTCTACCATGTTACTGGAAACGAGTGACCCTCGAGTCATCACTCCACAGCCCTTCATCCACTGATCCAGTGACCAGTTCACACGTTCTTTGCGCCACACCAGACAGATTTATTTGCTCTTTTGATGTTTGGCTTATTTGCTGCAGCTCTTCCATGATAACCAAGGCTCTGGAATTCTTTTCATAAGATATTTATCCTCACAGTACTAGTACAGGTGCTCTGGAACTCTTCATGAACAGTTTGTACTGTTTAGCCTGTTCGTGCACAAAACCCTCTCTAGTGCCCTTCTATTCCTCTGTCATTTTTGGAAGCTGATCTGGATGTTTTCCTGCACTGGTAATGTTGGAGCATTATCATTTGCATATCATATCACCAACTATCGATATTGGATGACAGGCCACAATGCCATCTGTCAACGTCACTCAATTACTGATATGTAGTCATGCTGCTTCTATTCAACTTCTACTATCATTTAATGTGTTTTATTTATTTATATCAGAGTTGTTCTCTTGCTTGCATTTACAAACTTGCTCATTACAACTGATGATAGAGGTGTCTACACAATTATTGGTAAATAATATGGAAATATATAGATTTTTCTTAATGTTGACACCATAATTGAAGTGTTCTTTGGTTGGCCACTACGAAATATTTGTGTCCTTCAAATTCTCAAATGCGTATCGGACTTATCCGAGACTATTCCTTTGTGTCCCCTCTGGAGCCTTTCTGAAGGGACCGCATTTGTACGGACAACATGAGCATCCAGGCCATGAGAGTGGAGAGCGCTCTTCTTCTGCTCGGATGTCTTAGCAGCAGCCGCCTCATAAAAAGGTGGTGCCAACTGGTGGCCGACGGCCGTTTCTCCTTAATGGCGGCAGGAATAAAGATATTTGAGAGAAAACGTGGATGGAAAAGTGAAAAAACGAAACAGTTGCACGGGCAGAGAACCTAGAACCTCCTGCTGCTGCTCTCCAGATCGCAGGGAAGCAGGGTGACAAAAAATAATGGAGACGAGTTTTTTCTTCATAGGTTTTTTATGGCATAATAAGTATAAAAAAAAAAAAACAAAAAAAAAACCTAACGTACATGAGGGATATATTTTAAATAAGGTCCATTTGTAAATATCTTTGGAAATTTTGCATGCTTGTAGTAATCCCACAGACTCCCAGCATCCCATGCGAACAGGAAGACACCGTTTATAGCTGTGGCTTCAAGTATATTGTCATTAAAAATGCTTAAGATATTGATGTTGCTGCCAACTGTAAAACATGGTTGCTTATCCTTTTTTGACAGCAACAAACTGGACAGCAGTGGACATTCATCACCATATCAACATTGCCATTGGACCTGTAATATTGTTGCTCCACAACAATGCAAAGCCAGACTTCTCTGCTCAAATGCAGCTCTAACAACACCACCTAGACATAAGGCCTGATAACGAAAATGTCATACATTGTACATCATCATTAATCAACCATTGTTAGTCTTATTTCTACGAATAAGAAGCCCTTTATTTGGTCAACTAATGATGATGTAACAATGTATGACGTTTCTGTTATCAGGCCTTCTATCTAGGTGGTGTTGGCTTTAATCAGATCTTGTGGTTGGGAAAAACTTGACTGCCCACCTTACAGATCAGACCTCAAGCTCAGTGACTACCACCTGGCTCAGGTATCTAAAGGAGTTCCTTAGCAGCCTGCGTTTCAGTGACGATGAAAAAGTGAAAAGTGCATAGCTCCTCACAGGCAGCAGACTTCTTTAAAGTGGACATACAGAAGCTCATTGAGCGCCATGACAAGAGTTTAAATAAACTAGGAAACTATGTAGAAAAATAATTAAAAGTACATGTATATAGAATCTGATAAAAAATAAATTTTGAAATTACTTAGAGGAGTTTTGTTACAAAACAAACCTCACTTAAAAAATACCCCTCATACCTATGGGCAAAGAGATTTTCATAGTGGCTGCCTTTTGCTTTAATGCAAAAGCTTCAAATGCTTTGTGGTATGTGCTGCATCTCTTCCACTGACAAATGGCCCAATTCCCGGTGCAAGGATTGCTTTAATGATTCCACACTTCGGTGACGCTCAGCATAACCCTTATCAAAAATCTATCATTAAATATAATCCATGAAATTGAGATCTGGAGAATAGGGTGGCCATTCTTGAGATGTGATGAAATCTATTGTGTTGTTTTTGCTCTGTGAGCAGTGTCGAGTCCTACTGATTGCCAAAGTGCTGCTGAGCCAAAGGAAGCTCTATAGTTCCAGAATGTCTCGTGTACACTTCTTGGTTAATTTTCACACCTGGATTGATGAAAAAAGGGATGTTTTGCCAATCATGAATATTCCACCTCATACCATGACTAATTCAGGATTTTGGCAATATGTGATGATGACAGATGGTCCATGGGCTTCTCTTGATCAGCTTCTGTCATTTTGGTGATTGTGTGACAGAAAAAAAAGGATATTTTTATCTGGGAAAAGGATTTTTCCCATCTGGAGCCTGTAACTTGGACAAGGAGCCCACAGCCTATGTGCAGCCTCACAACTTTGTTGTTGTTGTTAAGAGCTGGCCCTTCTAGAACCTGTAGGGCTTTAGTCCGAGGTCCTTCTAGGCTATTTGGTGAACAGATACTTGATTAACTCTGATCTCACAGGCAATTTTTCTCGTAGAGACTCTTGAATTTTAGTTGACTCATTTTTTGATGAGAGCCTGGTTCCTGTAAATAATCACGGTGCATTTTCTTCCTCTCCCTGGACAGTCACCTCATTGGCCAAGCTGTTTGAATCGTGCAATGGCTTTGAATACAGTCTGTTTTGTCACATTAAGCAATTGAGCAATTTCTATTTGACAATTTCCAGTCTTACACAAAGCCAAAATTTCAGGTCGTTTGTTATTCATTTTTTATGAAAAGATAGAGTGGCAATAAAAACGTAAAATTTCAGAATAAAATGGACCAAACGATGGACAATATTACCAGATGCAAATAAATTTTATTTGGGTGTATAAAATTTTTTTCAAAACATATTAAAAGTTCTCCATTATTTGTTGTCATCCTGTAATTGTAGAAAAAGCAAATGTGTCAATATGTTGCAATGTATACAGTAGATCGCTTCATAGGTTAATTGACAATGCTTCATAACCATTTCCTCTCTTCATGCAATTATGTTGTTCATCTCACTCATCTCCACTGAATGCCCATATCTTATAAAACATCTCCCATATTTCTATTTTAATAATTTCTGAGAAAAAAAAAATTAAGGGATCCTTAAACTTGAGTGATCTCATAATTATTAAGCAGTGATTAAAGTTCTTTAAGATGAAAAGGTTGTATATAGGTTTAAAAAAAAAAAAAAAAATCAAAAAAATATATCACTTGGGTTAAGGCAAGAAAAATATATTTTCTTCAACAAAATCATTTAATGTATAAATATAATCTACTGAAGAATTTAATGATATTGGGAAGTAGAAGAGTTGCCAGATTGTCTAAACCGGGACCTCCCAACTTTCAACACCTTGCTTACTAGAGGACTGCATTCACACATTTTTCGCTCGGTGGAAAAACATTACTATAAAATCCGCTAGGTGGCAAATGGTCGTGATAGAACGAGCGAAAAGGACTCGGTCAGATTTACTAACGGTATGGGATAGGATATTCCGAGCGTCGCTCGCTCGGTTCTGTTTATCCCATGAAGGGGGGAAGTGGGCAGTGGGATGATCTATTTTAAACGTTCAAACAAAGCTGATCGCAAGCTTCTAGATTCGTGTATTCGTTATTACTTTTACAAACAAGTATTTATTGTAAATAAACTTATAAATTTTAGTTGGAAAAATTTTTCCGTAAAAAAAGTGAATTGAAGTCCGGTTTTCATGATTCTTGTTATTCAACTGTGATTTTGTTTACCCATTTTTATACCCCAAAAGTAATATTAAATTTCTATAGTTTTTTTTTTAATATCTTTTTGAGTGTATTTTGGCAAATTGGAACTCTGCAACAAGATTTATAATCCCCCTTGCAAAAGTTCCACTCCGGGCGGCAGCTCACAACGAGCGTAGTACACTCGAGTCTGGGATGCTCGAGCGAATTCGAGCAAGCGAAACACGCCGGTGCAGTCCTCTATTGCTTACAGATAGTTACATATGATGAACCAGATTGTGGTTTAGTTACTAGTTTACTGCAGTTTGCTTCAATCATGTATCAGTGGTTCACTTTAGCCTAGCGGTTCTCAACCTTTATAGTTCCGTGACCCTTTGAATACAATTCCTCATGATGTGGCGACCCCGACTGTAATTTTTACCAGCACAATTTTTAATAACAGAAGAAACATCTCTTATCCACAAAATATTTTTACTGGGCATATACGTATTTCGAACCCTTTGGGTTCATTATTCAATGTCAAAGGAATAATCGGTACAAATCGGTATAAATTGATATTGATATTATGTCGCTTTCCACAGTTATTAAACGTTTTTCAATTTTCATTTTCAGTACAATTTTTAAATTTGTACAATAACATGTTTTCATGTTTTACATATTAGAATACAAACAAAAAAAACTTATTTCCGATGGTCTTAGGCGACCCCTGGCAAATCGTTATTCGACCCCCAACGGGACCACTGCTTTAGCCTAAGTACTAGGGTTCACTATTAAGCCTGTGTACCAGCTGCTGATAAATATGTAAGTGGTTGGGAAATCCTGGTCTATACAATACTGGAACTATAGTTCTGTCTTTATCAGGCTGGAACAACAGTTGTGTCTAATTTTGACTTGAACAAGATTTAGTAAAACATCATTTTTATTTTTAGTAGTGCTATAAATAAGTAATTATATTTTCTTCTTTCAGATTTCAAAAATATTATTTGCAAAACAGCTTGTAATATGATACCATGCTCAACCTACCTAAAGAAAAATTAAGCACTTATGAAACTCAAGTGCAGCAGGAAAATCTAATCAGAGCACTTATGGTGTTGATACTCTGAATGAAAGACACTGCAGGAGGGTTTTCCATTTCTGAAACGGGGACTTAGGAGTACAGGATGAGTTAAGGAAGGGTTTCTGAAAGGACTCGAAGCAGTTGTTTAGCAAATCCTACTATTACAATCAGGGACTCAGTGAGCAATTTGATGCAAGCTTACAACTGTTGTATGCAAATGGATAAACAGGTAGAAAAATTTAATAGAAGTGATGCTTTTTTAAACCTTATTCATGCTTATATTATGAATCGGCAAAAACAAAGTAATTAACTTTTTGATTCTCTTACATGTATTGATTTTCCTTCAGTGGTTTATCCTTTTTATCCCTACACAGATGCTAAATAATATTAATAATAACTTATCCCAATCCCCCCCCTACCCTTTTAGTTACTTAATTTATATTATTAGATAAATTTTACGGTCAGTCTCAATCTCACCATTGAAAATAAAAGCACAATATGTACTTGGATGTCTTTTTGTGGTTAAAGGATTTTCCTTTTATACAGTAATTCTATACCGCAGTTCCTTCTTATTTTTCATTAAATGAAAGGTTCATGCAAACAGCATTTTCTGAAGTCTGAAAAATGTCTATTTAAAAACAAAAAGCTGATTCAAATATAATTTAAAATTCACCTGGTTGAAAAGGGTAATTATCCATCATTTGCAGACCACTAATTACCAAAATATCTGGCTCGTAATCAGCTAGCCTTTTTTGAAAATTTTCCAATCCTATTAATTTAGGATTATTATTGTCATTATGAACAATAAACCTAGAAGGTAAATATAAAAATTAAATTTTGAGCTTTTATAATTATGAAAAACTACAATTAAAATGCTTATAAAAATTTTTTTTAATCTAAAGTAAAATTATATCAATACACAGCATAATAACTTCTGATAGCATTTTTATCAATTACTTCACAGCAACGATCAACAAAAAAGGGACCATTATTACCCCTTTCTTTAAATTATTTAAGTTTTATTTTTGTTTCGTTTTATTTTATGTGACTTTTGGAGGATTTAACCTCTTTCAAGTGCTTTCAAAACACAATTTAAAAATCATAATCAGGGTTCTCCCCAGGCCCTTTAGAACGGCCCTCTGAATACACGAAAAACTTCACACCACTGCGTAATATTTTATTTGTTTTTAATTTTTGTCTGCCTGGCTATTTTATCTTTCCACCCAGCTGATGAAATTTTCTGGGGAGAACACTGATGATATAAATTTATCTCAAATCTACAATCACAGAGAGAAAAGATCCAAGCCTATAGACAGATCTACATGCACTTTCAGAGAGTGAAAAATATACTAATGTTCGTGAAAATTGCAACACCAAGAAAGATACACATGATTGAAATGAACTTTATACCACAGATTTATTACATGAAATACACAATGATTAGGATTACAGAACTGTACATGATATCCGACTTTGAGAATTCTGTTTGGTGTGAAGCCCTCACATGAAGCCTTCAATTTTACTAAACATACGACAAAAATTCAAGCCGCGATTCTTTGGATTTTATGAATTTTTTGTCCTTTGATGATTTTCGGAACGCCGCTTTGTTTTGAAGATACGGGGCGATAAAGGTTATCGACAAAAACAATAGTTTCTGCCAGCTAAATTATCAAAATTTATTTATTTATTTTTTTATCCGGTAGAAAAGTAATACAATGGTGCCCAGCAGGCACAGATGGTAGAAAACCCACAAGTTAGGCCGAGGGTGCCTGTGCGAAGTATCAGTAAGCAATAAACAATGGGTTATATAACACTGTTAGCTAAAACAATATACAGTGGCGGCCATGCAAATAAGATCATCACTCCATCTAAACTTCGAGACCCTTAAAAAATCGGAATGGACCATTGAATTAAACCATTTCATGTCAGAGGGTAGACAGACTTTCTCCATTGATCACACACTGAAGAAGGTAGCTTGGATAGTGAAATGCACATTCATACACCGTGTGTAACTACATGTAAAAGGTACAACCAACTTTCAATAAACATTTCTAGCATGTATAGGAAGAAAATATGTTATATGATCATGGGTCCGGAAATGCTTTAGGGTCATTCCAGCTCAAGTGATCAAGGTGTCCACGCTCACCATCACCAATTTTGCTGAAACTTGATGTGGATATAGATCCATCCTAGGTATGAACCTATGCAAAATTTCAGACTTCAATATAGAATGTGTGGATAACTATGGCCTTCTGTTTTGCAGCCTTGCCAATGAATTCGCAACAAAACTAACAAAACTCAATGTTTTTGGATCTTTATTACTAAAAGGCAAAAAACAGCTAGGACCTCTTACTCACTTGTCTTGTACAACTTTTTGCCTTGAATCGGAAAAACATGGTTTGGTTGGATAAATAAAACTTTAGGAGTCAGCAGTACAGGCCAAAGTACCTAAAAAAATCTACGGAGGAATTATGTAAATTTTAGTCCTCATTTTAGGGAGAAATATCTCAGGAATGAAAAACAACGAGAAGCTGTCACTTGGCAGATTTATTAAGAATGCTTACCACAGTACCCTGCTAGAATAGCTTTGTTCAAACCTGATTACCTTGTATTATATTAGAACACCCAAATGGTACCAAATATAAAATTGCTAAAAGTGAGGTAATTTCAAATTCAATTTAGGTGAAATACGTCATCTTAGAAATTATTTTTTCTATTACCATTGGAAAGAGTATATTTTCTTCTTCTAGAATCATCTAGGCTACTGTTGCATTCTGCCCAGCAAAGGGGTAAAACATAAGGTGAAAAATCATACATGATCCAATGCAACATTGATATGGTGCAATTTGAGAATAAGTATTATCAAGGTGGACAAGAAGAAAAAACATCATCAGGTTGATCATTAATGTCACCAAGAACTATAACAGCTATAATGTGATGCATATTGCTTAAAAATTTTGTGTTTACTGTGCAATTTTGTTAATTCCATGTAAAAGTTTAATGTGTATACATTTTTCCGAATAAAATTTGAAACTATTTACCATAAATCCTCTACTATAATGCGACCCCTTGTATAATGCAACTCTACTTTTTCGGCCCAAAAAACCAGCAAAAATGCTATCCTCTTGTATAATGCGATCCCCATTTTTGACTCCTCGCGAGAAATAAAAATGTGCAAAAATATTAAAAAAAAAATCTTTATTGTTAAATTTTTAAATAATCTGGATCTTTAAAATTCAAAAACCTTCAAAATCTGATTCATCTGTGTCTTCGAAGAGGTCTTTCCAATCTTCCTAAGTTAACTTGACATGTATTTTTGGTCAAGCTGATTAATCATCTAAAAAGCTTAATGGAAGAAATTGTGCATATCCATTATTTCAGCGATAGCTCAACTGCTCAGTATAAGAATTACAAAAATTTTATTAACTTGTGCTACCACACAACTGATTTTGGTATAACTGCTGAATGGAATTTTTTTGGCAAGAGCCATGGAAAATCCCCATGTGATGGATTGGACGAACAGTTAAGAGGTTAGCAGCAGGAGCCAGCCTTCAACGAATTATAGAAAATCAAATTTTAACAGCTAAAGATTTATGCAACTTCTGGGACCAACAAATACAAGGAATCAAGTTTTTTGTATCATATGAAAAAGTAGAAGCTGAACGGTTAGTACAAAAAAAACAATTTGAAAATGGGTACACAGTAGCTGGAACACGAGAAAATCATCATTTTTTGTCTATTGATTCCAGACGTATTCAAGTTAGCCGGGTGTCAAATGACAACCTCTTTTGTTGCTGCAGTTGATCAATCTGAAACAGGTCCTATTACACCGATTCAGTCTTTTTCCTGGCCAATACATTGCCTGCATTTATGATAACCAATGGTACATTGGCAACTTACGTCAAGTCTCTATTGAAGAAAATGATGCAGAAGTCAAATTTATGATCCCTTTTGGATCAGCTCACTCATTTTCGTGGCCTGCAAGAGAAGAAATATGCTGGGTTCCTGCACAACACATTGTTATGCATATTCCAGCTCCTACAACAAGAACAGGGCGATACTATAATTTACCAGACGCTTTATTGCAAAGCATTCAAGAAAAATTTAATACAATGAAGCAATGATTATGAAAGCACAGTCTTGGGAACCAAGATGAAGAAACCCAACTGAAGCTTTAGAACCTCAACAAAGAAAATTTTCTTTCCTGCTGTTTATCACGAATACAAAGCTTGAAGCCAACTGAGTTTCACTCTACATTGGCATTTTGTTATATTGCTTAGTGTAACCCTTGTCAAAGAATGTTTGTAGCTGATAGACTCATTCGACAAAAATACAAATTGTTCACTGTATTCTTGTCCTCTTGACAATATAAAATTAGCATTACTGCCATAGTGAATTCATGAGTGATTTTTCATGAAGTTCAACCTTATATTTTACCCCTTTGCTGTGCCAAATGCAACAGTAGCCTAAATGATTCTAGAAGAAGAAAATGTGCTCTTTCCAACGGTAATAGAAAAAATAATTTCTGAGATGACGTATTTCACCTAATTTGAGTTTGAAATTACCTCACTTTTGGCAATTTTACATTTGGTACCATATGGATGTTCCAATATAATACAAGGTAATTGTTTATGAATAAAGCTATTCTAGTAGGGTACTGTGGTAAGCATTCTTAATAAATCTGCCAAGTGACAGCTTCCCAATGTTTTCCATTCCTGCGATATTTGTCCCTAAAATGAGGACTAAAATTTACATAATTTATTCCATAGATTTTTCTAGGTACTTTGGCCTATACTGCTGACTCCTAAAGTTTTGTTTATCCAATCAAACCACATTTTTCTGATTCAGGGCAAAAAGTTGTACAAGTCAAGCAAGTAAGAGGTCCTAGCTATTTTTTGCTTTTTAGTAATAAAGACCCAAACATTGAAATTTGTTTGTTTCTTCGTGCATTCATCGACAAGCCCTCAAAACAGAAGGCCATAGTTTTATACACACTTGATGTCGTGACCTGAAATTTTGCACAGGTTCATATCTAGATCGAGTCTGAATCCACACCAAGTTTCAGCAAAATTGGAAATGGTGAACGTGGGCGACTTAAAAAATGTGATCACTTGGGATGGAATGACCCTTTATTCCAGGGGTGACCAACCTTTTTTTGTCTCGGGCCAAAATAAATTTCTGAAGGTTTTCAGGGGGCCAACCATTAGTAATTCAAATCACATTCAAATATTTTATGAAAGATTAACCACGTACAATCTTACTTGTTAATAAATTTTACAGTAAATGGTTCGTTTCGCGGGCCGCATAAATTCCTTTAGTGGGCCGCAGGTTGGTCACCCCTGCTTTATTCCATGTTAAAACTCATTTTCTACAACTCTTTATTAATTACATTACTCACGAGAAACACATAGGAACAAACGTACCAGCATACCAGACAAAACACTTCCTTATACATAATGTTCAAAATGCCCTCTGTTAGCATAACAATTTGCTGTTGTATTGAATCCCAGATGCACTGAAAGATCATTGGAGAATTGCATATCATTTCGCAGCCTTTCACAATACAGGCACAAAGACTCAATGTGACAGCAGGTTGATGTATGTATCCATGCTAACGGAAAGCATTTCGAACATTTCATGTAAGGAAGAGATTCTTGTGGCATGCTGGTATGTTCTGTTCCTGTGTGTTTCCCCTGAGTAATGTAGTTAATGAAGAGTTAAAAATAGTTTTAAAGTAATTAAAAACTATTTCTATAACTGACTTCCTCTGTTCATCCCCAAAACTGACCCCCTTAATATACTTAATTTGCTTAAAAATTTCTTATATTGAAATACTAATAATTAATTCTAATGTCAATGAATATACCTAAATGATGGAAAACAAATTAAAAGAAAAGAGCTACGAGGAGATATCAGAAAGTAATGCCAAAACAAAATTCAAAGAAAATTACAAAACATATAGGTAAACAATTAAGTGCATCTGAAACTACATATTATATCTACTTTTTCATGTAGGAACCCTCACAATTTAGGATTTATCCCAATGCTGCACCAGTTTCAGAATAACTCGCTTTTAGAACTCCACTGGCTGTGAAATACAGCCACTGGCGCATGGCAGATTTGAGTTTCTCGTCAGTCTCAAACCTCTGATCATCCAGAAATCTCTTCACGGGACCAAAGAGGTGGTTATGCGAAGGCACTAAGTCCAGAACTTCCCAACTGAAACGGACCAGTTTGCTTTGACAACAATGGCCATATGCAGGCGTGTGTTGTCATGAAGAAGTAGAACGTCGTTTCCTCTTTCTGGTCGCTTATCCCGAATAGCACGTCGCAATTTAGTCAACGCTTCACAATAGGCGGCGGCATTGACAGTTGATCTACGAGACAGGACTCTGTAAGTAAGATGGCCAAAAAACTCTAAATATAGTCATCCAAGCTGAAGGGAAAACTTTGAATATTTTGCAAACTGGAAAATTTGGATGTTTCCACGTCTTGCTTGCCATTTTAGGCTCAGGTGTGAAGTGCAAGAACCAGAACTCATCTCCTGTGACAATGCCATTCAGAAACTCAGTAGAGTTCATTAGAACCTCAGTAGAGCTAACGTTGATATAGCGAAATTCTCTCTATAATGAAATATTTCTGTGGTCCCAGCAAATATCCTATTGATTTAATGCTTTTTCAATCTCCATATAGCGAAATCTTTATAGCGTAATTATACCTACAATGTAAGGATTTTTTGGTCCAAAAAATAAATTTAAAGGTATATTTTAGCTCTTTATTACGAAATTTGGTTTCCGCACATGACCCGACAGCCAACAAACGAAATCATCACAAATGGCCAAAAAGCGAAGTTAAAAACAAGTTTTTACTCACAGGGCTCTGCCCAATTGGCTGCGGCATTAGGCTTATTATATCGGCAAAATTACGAAGAGTTCTCGAGAACAATGTTATCGGACCAAACTACCCATGATGCACTGCACAGGCGGCCTGCTGATGAGTTTAAATGTGCAAGCATGTTAAAATTTATTTTCTATGAGAGTCGGCAAGAGAACTACTATAGGTGCATTCTCCATCGCGTACGAAACGCACAATCGTGAGAGTGAGTCACGTGATCAGTGCGAATCGTGCAGTTTGAATCGTGCGAATCAAGCAGCCTGAAGGAGAACAGAGCGTTAACAATTGAATGATCAGGCAACCCCAGCTCCTGGCTAGTGTGTTTCGTGCGCGCACGAAATGCACCAAACGCACGATAACTAAACGCACTTACGATGAGGAACAGCGTGCACGAAACGCACGGAGCGATGAGGAACAGCCAGTGTGGACACAACGTGCATATAGTTTGTTTCGTGCGCGATGGAGAATGCGCCTTATAAAAGCTGTTGAAACTCGGAAGATTTTTTTATATTAAAAACTTTAATATTTGTTCAAATTTAAGATTTTATTTTATTTAAAGTTTGAGCCCATACTTTTTTGTGAAATTCTAATTTTACAGAGGCCGACGAAAAAACACTCACAGGCCTTAATATACATGCTTTTGGGTATGTTCTATCGTTATTTTTCCGTAAAATGCTTATTACAAAATTATTTTCGTTCTGTGCTGCTTTCAAATTTTAATTATTTCAGAAAAAATAATCATGATCCCAACAAAATTTTCAGCAATGGCGATCTGAATGACTTTAGATAGGCAGCGATGTCAAGTATCGAAAAAGTTTTGGTTTTAATGTTAAGAAGCATTCAAATTAATAAAAAATACTAAATTTTTTATATATAAATACTAAATTTAAAATACATATATAATTTATACATGCAAATTTTAACACTACCTCCATGCAACGAAATAGGTATATAGCAAAATGATTTTGCTGGTCCATTGTGTTTCGCCATACAGAGGTTCTACTGTATCATTTTCCCGTGAATTTCAGCGGGTTTTTAACCTTTTGTGATAAGAACCCCTCCCCCTTATAGCAGCTCACTGTTCTTCCACTGATGACAATATGATAGAAGCAGCCATTTGTAAAATGACTAGTAGCACGTAGGAAGAATTCTTGTTATGTTTTATATGAACTCAGCCTTCTTTTTGGCTATGTTAACTTTTACACAGCGACTAATGTATTTCCTCCATTAAAAAGTATGGAGCTACTTTCCAATATCCTCTCGTATTTAAAATTTAATCAAGTTCCTTTCAAATAAATTTACCGATTAGCACGAGGTGACTGAAAAGTTCCCCAGAATTCACCAGTTGGATATTCAAGAATTAAGTGTACATCATCCGTTTCTAAATTTGTTCCCGTAACTGTAATGAATAAAGAAAACGGATGCATTGAATGAAAAAAGACTTACTGTAATATAGGTAACAATAACAAAATTATTATAACATTAAAGGAACACGGAAGAAAAGAAAATAGAACAAGACAAAAATTATCCTGGAGACAATTTAGAAATGAGTGGAGAAAATCTGAGTAACAGCTGACAGAGATTGACTGTCCTTTGTGACTTGGTGGTTTACGAAAACATCATAACTAATAAATATAAACTGGAGCTGATTCTCCAAACACCAGGAAATGATATTTGAAAAAAAAAAAGAAGGAAAAAATTCTGCGACCTGGATTTGAACCAGGAACCTCAAGCGTCGTGTCTACGATGACTACCAATTGGGCTATTGCAAACACACGTATAGCCATGCTAACACTAACTGTCTTAAAGACAGTGAAGTTGTCAATGTGGAAAGCCCAATGGGAAGCAGGCACCAGATCACACATTATAACAAATGTTTAAACAACCATGTGGCCAGGAGACCCCACGCAACCGCGTGCGAGATTGAAGGCACTATGAACAGTTCTCGGTGCTGGCAACAGATGGCGCCACTGTTAAAACAGGCCTCGACCAATGAGAACCGTGCTTTCTCGCGCAGGAGCTGGGATAGTTTTTTGGGATGTACAGTGTGTTTCTAAAGTTCCCGAATGCAGGAGATGACTTTCCCTGCATAACGTACTGTTGTGCAGGTATGCTGAAGGGCTGGTAGACAGGAGTGACGTCTCTTGACCTCTTTTTTTTTTTTTTTTCAATTAATGGATGCTCCCAGTCGTTACAAATCCTCCCAGGGAAACAATTACGACAATTGTTATTTAATTAAATAATTAAACTGAAAAAAATAATAATTCTCTTGGTCTGTCCGAAGCCAAGGACTGTTGTGGCAAGACAATACTTCGTCATTGTTATTTAATTAAATAAATAAACTGAAAAAAAAATTATTGCCATTTATTTTACATAAATGTAAATACACGAATATGAGAGTGAAAAAAAAAAGGTTAAAGTAAAAAATACTAGAAGTTTTATTTATAAAACCTACGGTCTTAAACTGTATTAAGCTTATACCGATACAGTAACAATTTAAAAAGCGTTTATTGTGTGAAAACAAACAAATGAAATACAGTATGCAAGAACGAGCAGAGATGGTTCTCCTTTGCGCGAGAGGGGATTTGACGTTGCACTATGCCACCGACGAATTCCATGCCCGATATCCTCGTCGCCCGAAGCCTTCAACAAGTACTCTTTCGACTCTGATGAAACAATTTCAAGAGACAGGACAACACCAAGGTCGACCACGTACAGGAACAGGTCTGCAACAAACTGCGGCCGTTGTAGCAACAATTGGGGCTTGTGGCATACAATCGACGTGTGCCGTTGCACACGCCCTTCGAATCACCTACTCTTCGGTATGGCACATCTTGCATGGTTTGAAGTTCCACCCGTTTAAGATGCAATTTCATCAAGAAATGACAGATGGTGACGAGTGAATATCATCCACATATAAACAGCAAATTATGGGAAATGCCATTAATTTAAGAACTTTATATACAGAATTATTCATAATTCTCTCTGAGGTATTGCTGAAAGATTGTGCAAAATTTGACAAATACATCAAAAATACTCCTATCAACAGATACATGATCTTTCCAAGTTCGTATCTACCACAGGTCCCATGGCATGCCTGTAGAATTCCCCACTAGAGGGCAGACGAAATGGTAAGCAACAAATATGGCAGCATTCACTGGTGAAACGGAGTTTTACATCATGGTATTCTCAAAATGTGAATCAGTTGTGACTGTCCAATGGCAATTTTGTGCGAAATATCACACTGAAGCACTGACAGACAAAATTATTCATGTGTGGTTCAAGAAATTCAAGGAGTGCTCCAGGACCACTGGATGACACAATCGAGTAGGTGAAACAAGCATTCACTAGGAGCCTGAAAAAGTCAAGAAATCGTGTTAAGATATGCGAGGTTAGCACTTACTCGCAATTTACGCACCAAATGGGCATTTTTGCCCAGCGGGTCAAAATTGACTCGTTTAATTTTGAATATTAATGACCATATCTTTCTCACCATTTTTTAACCTTACTTCATTTTGTCACATGTGGTCTTGTTTAAATTTTCTGATTAACTATAGAGATTGTGGATGCTTGTAAAATATGAAGTCAAAAAGAATCTAAAATTTGACTCACAGTTTTCAGATTGAGTAGTCAAATTAAATTGACTCATAGATTTTTGGTCCTGGAGCGAACCCTAGATCTTGTGTACATGTCCCCATGCCACACTTTGTAGCGACAGAATCATGCATACATACATTCACTGATATCGATGATGAGATATTGGAATGTATGTGGCAGGAACTGGAATACAGGACATAGATCTGCGTGTCACCAAGGGTACACATATCTAGCATCTATAGGGTCTACCATAAACTTGGAGACATTGTGTATTCGTTTATATGAGTGTTCATGCAGTATCTGCCACAACTTTGCACAATCCACTGATAGAACTCCAGAAGAAATTATGAATAACCCTGTATAAATAAAATGAAAAGAGAATTACAGTACATACAGCTAAAGCAAAACAATTTATATGGCTCCATATTTCTAATACATAATAAATATTTAATGTTTCAAAAACATTTACAAAATCTTTTTTTCTAAACAATTGTCTAAATGCTATTTAATTTATTTGGGGAGGCCGTGGCCTGGTGGGCTTTCACTGAACACAGCTTCTGTGAAGTTAAGCTACATCAGGCACGGCTAATCACTGGATGGGTGACCATCAGTGATAGACAATCTCACCCCCCCAGCTGCTGCTTCAACCATCATACAGCAGTCGTGAATCCAGGTCCATCCAGGGACCCAACTTGTCGACCTCTGACCATACAAGCCCTGGATGGATGTATTGGATCCCAAACCGTAAATAAATAAATAAAATAAATGATGTTAATATTTTAACTCATTTAATTAATTAAATTAAGATGCACTTTCTGCTATGCGTTAGATCCACTGCGAGCATACGCATACGACCACGTGCATTGAAGAAACATTTTCAGCGACACTTTCTGCCATCTTTTCATCATTGCTTTGGTTTCTTTTACCGACATGTTGATTCATCTACATTCGAGGTTCATGAAAAATGTAAAATTAAAATAAAAAATACCCTCAAACTCTGGCATCTTCTTGATGTAGAGACCTAATATTATACAGTATAGGGAAATCTGAACCTCAACACTCAGCAATAGATTCATTTCTGATCAGATCCTAGACAAAAATTTGCTTATTTGATTAATGTGTTCATTAGAATTAAACATCTTATATAAATTCATCGTCGGGCCCTCTTAAGTATTACAGGCCCCTGACAATTGCCTTTTCATCTATTTCATCATCTGTCACTATCGACAGTAAGGTGTTCATCTTTGCAGTTAAGCTGCAACATAGCTATTTTCTAATTTTCTAGCCAAAGCTTCTTGGTGCTTCTTGATTGATTGACAACGTCATGCGCTCACTTAGACGGATCACCATGGACACTAGTGCAACTCCAAATGTACCACAGATCCATGCATGCGTTCTGCTATTTGATTGGTTGTTGCTTTCACGGATACACATGCAACGGATCTAAAACACTGCTGAAAATGCACCTTTAACCAACTTAAATAAGTAGATTGTTGGATTACCTTCAATATCTGAATGAAGATTCTGGGCTAATTCTTTGGAAATTGATGCACCTAAAAGGACACTGCAACCTTCACTTGCAAAACGAGATCCCATTGAAGGAGCATTACCACCAAGAGTCTTTCGTAATCCTTCTTGTGCATTTGCCATTCCTATAAGTTCTTTGAATAACGTACCATTGCCTATGTAGCGTCTTAATAAATACCATAAAAGAAAAAATACATTAAATAGGTCCAATGAATGGAAAAATTAAATTTCAATATAAATTAAAAATTAACTTGAAATATAAAATATTTCAAAAAATATCTGTAATTACTTAGATTAAGCACAGAATATATATAGAACATTTTTACAATTTTGCTTACGAGCTACAAACAATAAATAAGCAATTGTAGTTAATATAAGGATTAGGAAGAAGGGGAATACAAAATGATAAACATTGCACGTTTTCCCTCTTCTATATGTGCTAATTCTGTTTAATATGCATCTCCCCACCTTTAAATGATTTCTGGATCTTCACCTGAATCATCTTGCAAATAATTTTTTTAATAATGTTGAAAGTAGGAAACATACAGCTTTGGCTAAAAGTATTTGCCACCGATGTGAAATGTCAATAATTTTACATCATCTTATATCATGTTAAATAAACAATACTAGTTGATGAAAATTGGAACAATTATTATATTAGATCAATGTTATTATTATTATTTATAATATTACTAGCAGAGGACCCGGCGTTGCCCGGGATAATTACACTTGTAAGTAAGCAGAACAATCTCAAGAAGTTAAATTAAACTCCAAATTGGTTAAATGTTATGTTAATTATGTTATTGTTACAATATTATTATATTAAATCAATGTTTTGTAGATAAACCTTTTGCTTTAACAACAGCAGTTACTCTTCTTGGTACAGTCGACACTAAGCGTCGGCATTGTTGTGGAGTAATAGTCTGCCACTCCTGAATCAAAATATTTTTTAGTGATTCCTTTGATGTGATACAGTGTTCCCTAATCTTGCGCTTCAGTATCGACCAGAGATGTTCAATGGGATTGAGGTCCGGTAACTGTGGAGGCCAATCCAGGAGCTCTACCCCATTATCTGAGAACCACTTCACTGTCATTCGCGACTTGTGACATGGTGGATTGTCTTACTGGAAATGGACGCTATCCATGTTGGTGTCACCAAACATTTCATTAAAAGATAGTTCTAATGCAGTTTCCAGTACTTGGATGTATTTTTGGGAATTCATTCTGCCCTCACACACCACAATTTCGCCCACTCCATGTGCAGACATGCAACCCCACACCATTATACTACCTCCTCCATGTTTTATGGTTGACACCACATTCTGGTTCGTATTTCTCGCCCACTCTGAGTCTGGACATAGGTCGCACCTATTGTACCAAATACCTGAAATAATTACAAAGATCATTAAACTTTTAAAAGAGAACTATTAACAATTTTATTGGTTCCTCTTGTTGTAATATGTTTGACATAAAGTAGAATGTGTAAATGAATATACCTCAAAGTTATGCTCGCCCGACCACACGATATTTGACCAACCCTCCTCAGTGAAATGTTTCAGACACCACTACAAGCGTTTCTTTTTATTCTTATCTGACAGCCAGGGTTTCTTCCTAGCTTTGCAGCCTTTGAGCCCAGCATTTTGAAGCCTTCTCCTTACTGTTCTGCCAGAAACTTTTTTTCTCAGTGTTTCCGAATAAGTTAGCAGTCGTCTTCTTTCAATTTCTTAAAGAAGTGCATACCAACTACCTGTCTTCTCTTGCACTTGTGATGCATTTTCTTCCACTTCTTTTTAAGTTTTCTTGGACTTTGTCTTCCAGTAACGATTTATGGTGTATCTCACCATACTGTGAGGACATTTCATTGTTTTTGTGATTTGTGTATTGTTTTTTCCTTTCTCAAAAAGTAATTGTATTTTCAAACGTTCAGCTAACTCCAATTCGCGTGTTTTCCATCAATTTTTAAAGAAGTAATACTGTAATATGCTTAACAGCATGCCACTGTAAGTTGAAGATTGATTAAGCAATGTCCATGGTTAGAGTGTCTGCAGGGAAATAAATACTTACAAGCAAATTTCAAATTTACTCCTCTAAACGTGTCACGACTTGTTCTTGTATATTTATGACGTCATTCTTGATGTAGATTACTGAGTTCGATTTTTATATATTTATATTTCCAAAATAAAGTAAATTTTTAAAAGCTAAAACAGTATACAATATTAATTTGCAGAATCAGATCAAAGTAGGAACAGATCAGGAGTCAAAGCCTGCATAGCTTAAGGGGCTTTGCTTTAGGTGACCATGAATTAAAGTTACCTTGAACAGAGGCTATGAGTTAATCCTCCCCCATTACCCATGGCAATATATTGTCTCATGTGCCACGATAAATTAGATGACTTTATCATTTTTTACTATTTTCCATTGTTTTTATGCAGTAAGAAAATACATAAAAACAATGTTTCTATCAAATCTACCTATCTTACAAGAAAAGTAGTAAAAACTTGGCATTAAAATGTTTACTTTTCACTGACAAGGGAAGTACACCAAGGTGTATGACGCGCTATTTTTTTTTGTATGCAAGCATACCTTGGCGTTGAGCAACGGCGGTAGCGCTCCATAAGTGAAAAGTTCAAAAAACATGGCGGTAAGAGGGGAAGCATAATCGTTAGCAGCGGTAGCCAAAGAATTGCAGTTAGGGTAGAAAAGCACTGTTATTGAGCACAAAAATTTTCTGTACAATTATTCATCTCGAAATAATTTATAAGAAGAGGTAAGCATCCATGAATATTATTTTTATTTAAAACTATAAAGTATCGCAATACATACCCCCTCACCAATGTATTCACATAACAGAAAATTTCCGAAGATTACCGAATTAATTAATAAAAAGAAATAATAAATTTAGGAAATGTTTAATAATTACTATAGAGAATTTTTTACTGGAAGGCAATTAGCTAATTTTAATAATCTCTTTTTAAAAAATAAGTTTGTTTAGAAACTTGAGAATCCATTCAATTGTCATCTGTGCTACTCAGGGTTCGCGCTTACTCGCAATTTACGCGTCAAATGGGCATTTTTGCTACAAATTGACTCGTGATTATTTGACCAGTGAATCAAAATTGACTTGTTAAATTTTGAGTTTCATCAGCCCATATCTTTCTCACCACATTTTAACCTCAAATGATTTTGTCACAAGCGGTCTTGTTTAAATTTCTAATTAACTATAGCATGTAACAAAGTCATGTGAGGTTAAAAAGCGGTGAGAAAGATATGGGCCGATGATACTCAAAATTTAACAAGTCAATTTTGACTCGCTAACTAGAGATTGTGGATGCATGTAAAATTATGGAAGTTAAAAAGAATCTAAATTTTGACTTGCAACTTCTGAAATCTGACTCGCAAGTCAAAGTGATTCTTAGATATTTTGTTCTAGCACGAACCCTGGCTACTTCCATTGTTTTCATGTGAAGTGGATTCGTGCTTATTGCTGAGTAATGAAAGAAAGAAGTTCCATCAAGCACATTAATACACATGACCTTAACAATGGCCTTAACAATGGAGTCTTTATATGGCTGTGTGTGCTCAAATTTTCTTATTTTCGCAGTTTATTTTGAAAGAAACAAAATTTTGCAAGCATCAATAGTAGCTTCAGATGAGTAAAATTTTTCATTTTGGCATGAATCTGTGAGGTACATGTTCGTGTACTTCCCTTGTGAGTGACGATTTTTGTCCATACTGCAACATGACCACAAAAATGCTGAGAATGCCTTTTCCCACTAAACTTTGACCTCCCACATCTTGGAAAGTATTTAACCTAGGTCAAATAAAAACTGGTATACTTTTATAAATAGGCCATAGCAATGCATTAAAAAGTTTTATAAAATTCTGTAGTGGTGGATAACAATTCATATTTTTTCTGATGTGGAATGACCCACCAAATAAATGTGCTAGAGGAGCAGGGTGCTTTAGAGAGAGTCAAAAAATATTGGGATAGATGATGCATCATAAAAAACAATCTAGATATGGATGCTGCACCATTTGTATTGTAGCTGATGGTATTATTGTAAACGAGAGGATGATTTTGAATAAGAATAGATATTTTGTATTAATGGAGTTTAGAATCTCTTGAAAAACTTAAACTTGATAAAAATTTAAATTATTATCTCATTAATTAAAGCTAGCAGTAAGACATACATAGTTGATTGGCCACTCTAAAAGCACTCTCTATGATGAAGCTGTTTGTACAATGTCACTCTGATGGCTTTCAAGGCATCATGATGTGTAGTTGAGAATAGACACACTCAATATCTTCATCGGCATTATAGTGAATGAAATTTTGTAATTGCTTATTTATATCAATTGTGTATGAATTTGTAGATCTATGATTTTTACATTTGAATATGAAGATCGGTGCGTTGGATACTATATTGATAGGAGTCAACTTGGGAACAGTTTTAACTTTAAGATATGCTCTGGATCCCAAATTATGTAAATCAGGATATATGCCTCTACATGAAACCAAACTCTCATATCTCTCAAAAGTTATTTTTATTGGGTGATTTTTGAGTAAAATTTTGTGTACAATTAAAGAACATTTAAGTCAAACAATGAAGACGACTATTTAAATTTTTAAAAGTTTTAAGGTTGTGCCTCTCTTAATCTGGCACTATAGATTCGCTCGATCTAACAGACTGGCATGGAGTTCAAATCTGGATGCAACAGCTGAACAACAGTTGAAAACAATTAAAAATGTAGGTACAGGCCCATAGCCAAGGGGGAGGGGGGGTCCGCCTCCCAAATATGCAAAAAGGTCCAACTCAGTGGAATTTTTGAAAATCGACCCCCCCCCCCCAAGATAACGTCCTGGCTACGGCCCTTGGGTTCCTCCCCCCCCACCTCTTCGAACATACCTCTCTCTCTCTCACTTATGGCCTAAGACGGCTGCTTTCAAAATCAAAGTAAACCTTACACAAGGAGTACAATTTTAATTGCAATTTATTTACTGATTTACCACTCTGATAACTTACTCCGCTGCTGCTCCGTGTAAAAAGAAATAGGCGAACACTTTGTTTAACTCATCCCTCGAATTGATAACATCGTAGTGGGCGGGAACGATGGGTTCACTCCGATTCTGCTGTGGTAATACATCCACCGCTTGTACGATCAGATCTTGGCAAGCCCCAAACCCGATAGCAATACGTGGTTTAGAGGCAACATGAACCTGTGTCTCAACTTGGAGTAAACCGGATAGAATTTGGTCCAGTTTATTGTTAAGCAGAGGATCATTTCGGTTACATAAATAAACCAAAACGGCTACCACTGCTGTAACAATACCAAATGCTTTGGTCCCATAAAACGCCATAGCGGCTTAGATTTCCTTTACAATTGTAACGTCATTACAACGTACGCACGCACGTGGCGTAACGCGCACGTATTTGTTTACGTTGTTGTAGTGTATCACCTGCCCAAGGATTGCGCCAGACAGTGAGCGTCCTCTCGCGACAAATAAAATTATTATAACATCTGATTTGTTGTCGCTTTCTGTCGCATGGTGGCAAATCTATCGTTCTGACAAGAGCACATTATTAGAGTCAGCACAGAAGAAGAAGCATAGACACGACACTCCTACTATTATTTTATTTATTTTATCCTTATTCTGTGTCGTTCTTTAATTAAGTAAAACACACGTATGCTCGAAAATGAATGAATACGAACCATTAGTGTTGCAGAAGAGCTTTTTTTTTAATGAAAACTATAAAAGAAAAATTAATTTATAAAAGCATACAGGCTCACAAAATAAAGGGCATGCGTTATTCGGACCCGGGTGCATATAACGATTCCGTTATTCGGACCCCTGTGCAAATTTCTAAATTTCAAATCCTCATTAATTATGCTTGTTAAATTGAAGAACAGTAAATTAAGGATCAAAGGATCAGTTCTTGATGAATGGTTTTTTTTTCTTCTTTTATTATTAAAGGTAGTTTCCGAACCCTATTGTTAATATCGCCGCCAAAGTGAAGCCAATTGAAGCCATGGAATAGTTAGCTGTTGGCTGCTTTGTTTATGACAATTTTGGCCCCAAGGAATAATTAATTCCAAACCACTCTTCACGTTGTTCCGCGTACAACTGTACAAATAGACACGAAAAAGGATCAGGAATCACTTTCCACAAGCATAGACTCAAAATACGTAACTAAAATGAAAATACGTTACTGCAAGATGATCGAAACGAAATTGAAACCATGATCGAAAATTGGTTTATAAAATATAATAAAATATTTCAAAATACAAAGTTAACGAAAAGATAAACTTATCACTCCGTCCGTGATCGGCGTGTTAAAGAATTATTAATCAACTACCCTCACGTAACTTACAGTGGTATTGACTTAATTTTTGTATCTGTTGCATATTTGTAATTTTAACGATTATATATATAGACATTAATTAAAGTTGACATAAATAATGTACCTTTATATTGTTATTAATTTCATTCTGAAAATGGAGATACTGAAGCAGTATAAGCTGTTTGGGGCAAATATCCTACACTCTTCCCAGATACTTGGTTTAGATATGTAGACGACGTATTTATTATTTTTGACACTTCCGAATCCAACGTAGAAGACTTTGTTGACACTTCCCTAGCAATAAGTTTACGTGTGAAAAAGAAATAGATGGTTCCCTGGATGGACATATTAGTCAGCAGAACCGCAGGGGGTAGTTTAGATTTTGATATTTTTAGGAAACCCACTGTCAACAATAGCAGGGTGACTAACAAAACGATTTCGTAAAATTCGCTGACCATCAGCAGCAAAAAAAATTCTATCTTGATAGAGTATTATTAACATTTTTCAAATTTTTCTTTCCTATTTCGCATTTCCTTTTTTGCTGATTTTGTAAAATTCTCTAATTTTTTGCAAAATTCCCTGACTTTTCTCGGTCCCTAGTCACCCTGAATAGAAATATAAGGTTCGATTCCAATCACCGTGTGTCTCAAAAACTCTGTTTTCAATTTCATGGTAAATAGGTGTTTGAGAGTCCCATTATCAAAATAAAAATAAATTTCATAAAGAAGATCGCAAATTTCAATGGTTTAACGAAAAAAGTAAAAGATATTCCGAGGAAGCAAAAGGTTAAAAAGAAGAGAGACGACTTGACAACTTTAAAACTTATTGGTTCAGTTAAAAAATTTATAAGCATTCCATGGCTTAGTAAGATAGGTATCTTACCCAGGGTTTAGGTGGAGTTCTGAGAGAATTTAATTTTAGAGTTGGCTATAGGAATCCAAATTTGCTTAAGCACTTGGTGGGTAATCGAAAGCATAAGATCCCGGAGTTGAAAAAGTATTTACGAAGTCAATTGTGGTGTGTATGGGTAGGTTTCAATAGATAAATATTTTAATTAGGGGGAAGGAGCACTTGGCCGATATTAAGTATGGTAGAATCACTCTACTAGACTGGAGAGGTCAAGTGTTACTAAACATGTTCATGACACAGGCCATCTGATTACAAAAAACGATATTTAATTAATGGTGAAGTCTCGAGGTAGTGCCCTGCGATAAAGAAGAATTTTAGAATCGATTTTTAAAAAATGAATCGAGAATGGATTTTTCGATTCTTGTATGGCATCGATACATTGTTAGAGAATCGAATCTCAAAAAGATCAGGGAATTTTACAAAATCAGCAAAAAAAAATGCGAAATAGGACCGAAAAATTTGAAAAATATCAATAATATTCTATCAAGATAGATTTTTTTTGCTGCTTATGGTCAGGGAAAATAACGTGATCAACTGGGAAAAGTCAGGGGATATTACGAAATCGTTTTGCTAGACACCTTGGCAACTTAACGTCGGAACTATGCTTCCAGCAGTTAAACCAGTCTTTGAACTGCTTCAAGGTGCACTGCAGCCTAGGGATGGACGATACGATAACGATATCGACGATATTCATTATCTGATATCGTCGACATTTTTCGATATTTTACACTTCCGATATATTGAAATATCGGCGATATTATATCGATTGTATTTTTTAAACTGCATTGCATTCTAATTTTCTTTTTTCATAAATAGAGCGTGGGCAGAAACATGAAAGGCTGACCGATGCGATAATTCGTTTACTTGCAAAGCAGAATTTGCCTTATAAATTTGTAGAGGCAGAGGAATTTAGAGATGTTCTCCGGATTTCCTTTCCACTTTACAAAGTTCCCAATCGAAAACGGATAATAGAACTAACTGAAGGAAAATACCATTTTTATGTAGACATCGTGAAAAATGAGATTGCCCAGGCAAACTCTGTTGTTTTAATATGCGATGTATGGACTGAAACCATAAATACTGTGGCATATTTAGGAATTACTGCACACTACTTTGATCATGATTTCACTTTACAAAGTGTTTCAATAAGCTTAATTGATTTAGATCAGTCTCACACTGCTGAGTATTTGAAATCGGTTCTTAATGGCGAAACAGAGAGATGGGGGATTGATAAAGATAGAATTCTGGCCATAGTAACTGATAATGGATCAAACATAGTTGAAGCAGTAAATGAATTTGTTGGTGCCAGAAAACATATTGCTTGTTTTGCACACACAATTAATTTGATTAATTAATTTGAAAAAACTAAAGACCTGAAAAATATCATTTCTCAAGTGAAAGCAATTGCTCGATTTTTAAAACAATGTGTAGTTGCTGCTGACAAGTTTAGAAAAATTCAACTTGGCACATCCGGAAAAGAATTGAAGTTAATTCAGGATGTTTGTACCAGATGGGGAAGTACCTATTTGATGTTAACCAGATTTCATGAAGTTGCGAATGCAGTCAGTGCAACACTAATTGAATTTAAAGATGCCCCTAACATGCTGACTTCCAGGGAATTATCAGCCATTAAGGAAGTAACAACAGTGCTGAAGCCATTAAACGAGGTATTGATGGTTTTACATAGTTTCCATGTAGCCATTATGAAAACTTTGTTACCATATTTCTGAACTCTACTTTTACTTAATAGGTTACAACTGATTTATGTGGTGAAAAGTATGTCACGGCAAGCAAGGTTATTCTCACAGTTAATGTGTTACATAAGTATATGGATACAGGTTGCACAAATTTAAGCACTGAAATTGGCTGTGAATTACGCAGAAATGTTTTGGAACAATTGACATATCGTTTTGGAAACATTGAAGGAGTAATTACTAAATTTAAATAGAATTTCTAATTTAATGATTCTTAAAAATGACTATAATATCTAATTTACAAATTACTAGGTTTCACTCTTTGCAAATGCAACAATTCTGGACCCAAGGTTAAAACAATTGGATTTTCAACATGCCGATCAAGCTGCAAATGCAATCCATCGTCTTAGCAGAGGGGTTAGATCTTATGACCCAAATGAGGATCATAAAAGTGGGCTTTGCAACAGGAATAGAAGTGGGCTTCCAAGCGAACTGAGACTTTATTTGGATTCTTGCATTGAGCCACGCAAGAGTGACCCAATAATGTATTGAAAATAAAAAAAGTAGATGTATTTCCAGTTTTATCGAAACTTGCTGTGAAATATTTAACACTCTGTGCTACATCTGTTCCATTGTTTTCATATGCTGGTAACATCATGACATGTGACAGAAACAGGCTGAACAGCAATTCAAGGAAAATTTTATCATTCTTGCAGTCACTAGACAAAAGATATTGGAAATAAAAAATGCATTTAAAAAACCTTCAACCAATTTCATAAATAAATTTTAAGAGTATATCGTAAATATCGGCTATCAAATATCGTTATCGTATCGGGCGATACGATATTTTTGGCTATCGGCCATCGAGTGATAACGTGAGCCGGCTGGTGTGCCCATGTCATAATGGCAGTATCATCCGCGTAAAAACACAGGTTACAATTACGAGTACATGTTTTTACCAGTATTGTCTAAATTTTTACATTGAAGCAACTGATGGAAAAATAAAGTATTTCCAAGTTTAAGACAAATGATGTCACTTTTCTAATGCATCAGTCGAAAGGGTTTTTAGTGAGTTGAAATTAGTCAAAACTGAAACATAGAAATAGAGTAGCGTCCCTTTTAACAGTAACAAAGATAAAAGAGACTGAAGGCGTTGTTAAATTTCTACCAAATGATAAAATAAACAAATGAATTTTACAAGAAATCAGATTTACGCTTACGTTTCGCTGTCGATTATTTATAAAAGAAAACATTTATCGATTATAGTCTACCTTAGTCCATTTTTTTATTGCGTAAAATTGTACAATAATGCTCACCGAAACTGTGGTTAAACGAGAGAAGAAAAATAAAAATTGATGGTATTACTTTTTCACAAAAAAAAATGTTTATTAAATAAGTAAAATGTTCCGTTGGACGAGGTTATAATCGATTATTTTTACATGACATCACTAAACGCACCTAATGACATCACCCAGTGTGAGCGGTGAAAAAAGTGTAGTGCATTTTGTGTGTCATGAAAAACAGGAAAGAGCACGAAAGTGGGATGTTCATCTCACCCGTGCTATCATGAATAGTATGCGTACTGCTGAAAATAAAACTTATCATAACACCTGCATTCATATAACACGCCGAAATCGATCATTACACAGGTAGATTTCAATGTCAGTTTAAACGATATGCAGAATTCAATTATTTTTATACCTGTTGGCTCTTTAACGGTAACTAAAATTCAGGCTCTAGGGCAGCGCCATCTTGCAACGCACTAAACGCTCTACTCCTAACCTAGGGTCATTTAGTGCTCGCACTGGCGATGACGAACACGACCGGGTTCCATGACGAACACGTTAGTGCGTTTAGTGGACGCACAAAGACGTTTAGTGCGCGATGCCGAACGCGCCCTAGGTGCGTTTAGTGTGCACATGTCGAACGCGCCCTAAAGTTCTAGATAGATAAAGTATGGACACTCCCGCCATTTCTGTGCAAAATTCCATCTACAGGAATGCCAAAAAGGTCAAATCGCGGGTTATTATGCAACAGCATTGCAAGAACCGGAAAAATTATATATAATGCTAATATAATAAAGTTATTATAAAATTTACTTGCATTCCTGTAGATGTTTCCATGAAGGAATTTTGCACAGAAACGGCGGAGTGTCCATACTTTATCTGTCTAGAATTTTAAGTGCGATTAACTCGTTACGACATTTGTTGACATTATATTTTTGCTGGAACCAGTTGTTTTTTCCCGTGAGACTGAGACTTTTTCCCGCAGAAAAAAGTATCTTATATGTTGATCCAGGTATTACATAACCTTCACAGCAAATTTCAACTAAATCCCTTCAGTAGTTTTGGCGCCAACCTCTAACCTAAACAGACAAAAATCCTAAAACTATTGTTTGGGCTTCTGTATCGTTTATAATTCACGTAGCAAGCACTTTTTCTCAAATAAATTCAATGTAAATTTTTCGCCTCGCTACTATTTTATTATATAAGGACAACCATTTTTTTATATCTAGCGCTTCTTCGTTTAAATATTTAGGCATCTTTCTTTCCCCTCACCTAACTTGGGATATGCATATTAATACATTGAATAATGCTATTAGCAAAAATTGGGTTTGATTTCTCGCCTTCATTTTCTTCCGCCATCCATACTGTTACTTTTATACTTCTCGTTAATACATTCGTCGCTTTATTATGTAATTGTTTTTTGGGGGGGTCGACCACCTTCTCCGTCTATACAGAATTAAAAAAATGGTTTTGAGAATTTAATTAAAACTACGAAAGCCTTCACCAGTCTCCCAATATTTCAATCATCTTGGTGTTGCATCCGTATATGAGATTTATATATCACAACCTTGTTTTGTTTGCCAACAAAGTTGTTAACAAACATCAGATTTTGACATCACCTCTTTCTATTCTATATCAAAGTACACTACATTCCTATTCTACGCGTGCCGCCAATTCTCTGAGACTTCGTTTGTTAGACGCAATTATCAGCGTCGTAGTATTTCCTACATCAGAATCAGATGGTGGTCCCTTTCTCCTGAGACCACTTGCCTTCCCCTATCTATTGCAACTTTTAAAAGAAGCTCCAACATTGTCTAAATTTTTACAGTGAAGCAACTGATGGAAGTAAAGTATTTCCAAGCTTAAGACAATGATGTCACTTTTATTAATCTGGCCAATATTTTGTAATGCATCAGTTGAAAGGGTTTTTAGTGAGTTGAAATTGGTCAAAACTGAAACATAGAAATGGAGTAGCGTTCCTTTTAACAGTAGAAAAGATAAAAGAGACTGAAGGCGTTGTCAAATTTCAACCAAATGAATTTTACAAGAAATCAGATTTACGCTTCGCTGTCGATTATTTATAAAAGAAAACATTTATCGATTATAGTCAACCTTAGTCCATTTTTTTTATTGCGTAAAATTGTACAACAATGTTCACTGAAACTGTGGTTAAACGAGAGAAGAAAAATAAAAATTGATGGTATTACTTTTCCACAAAAAAAAAATGCTTATTAAATAAGTAAAATATTCCGTTGGACGAGGTTATAATCGATTTTTTTTTTACATGTGCCCCCTAATGGCCCGCCCCAATGAAAGTTTTCTTGTCCAAAGAAAAGAAAACTAGACCATTTGGGCGGTTTCTAGCCCAATCCTGCAACTCTAATTTAAAACATCACATCACTTGCATGTCAGTGGCTGTACTAGTCGCGGTGTTTTTTGATTGGCTGTCGTACAAGCAAAGTTTTTGCATAAAAGCCACAATTTTTGCAATTGGAAACATTCCACTGGTATCATCCCGACTTGTGAACAAGGCCAATTCTGCGAGAAATTTTTCAACTAACAGTAAGTTCCCTATACATTTATTACGTGTACTTAAGTTAGCTTATTGTTAGGGCGATAGTGAGAAAAAACTATCGATAGTACTATCACGATAGTTTTTTAGTTAACTCGATACTATCACGATGGTCTGCAACTATCGAAAACTATTGCGATAGTTTGCAATTATGAGTAAGGAATCGAATACTCAAAGAAACAAAGATCAAGAATAGGAATTTATCATCTTTTGCCAAAAAATATAACATTTATTTAACAATAGAATGAAAAATACGTTACAAAAACAATTAATTACACATTTAAAACATTTTTAAACAAGAGATTGCTCAAAATAATCAATTTTTCTACATGTTCATTTTCATTTGGAGACAATCTATTTCTCCGTTCAGTAATGGCATTACCCACTTCTGAAAATAGTCTTTCTGATGGAACGACCAGAATTGTAAGGGGCTGCTTTTCCGTGGTATACATGGCTGATCTAAATACTGCCTCGAACTCAGTTTATAATCTCCATCTCTCTCATCAGTTCTTAATTCTGCTGCTGGATGGAAAATTAAGTTATCATGATATCCCCAAATGTCATCACAATCATTTTGCTCTGTTTGGTAGAGTGAAACACATCTATTTTGATGTTGGCTATTTTGGTCCAATGATAAACTTACCAATTCCTCATTGATTGTTGGAAATTCACCTGCACAAGCTTTTGTATTTTGGAAATGTAGTCTCTTAAATCTTGGATCGAATAGTGTGGCAGTTGCTAATAGATTATTGTATTCCACTGGCCCAAATCTTTTCTCAATGTTTGCAAGTAAAGCTTTTTTGATTCTAGGTTTATTTCGCTCTGTATTGTGCATTTCATGATAGCATTCTTCATGCATCGCAACAGTGGAATAACTTGTCTTTCTGGAGATATCTCCTTTGTGACTGATTCAATTGGCTTGAGCAAAGGGATGATGTCTTTTATGACATTTAATTTTTCTCTATTCATTATTGAAGGACCACTAAGTTCCATAAGAACATTAACTAAAATGACAAAAAACTGATAAGATGTTTTAAATTAGGTTTGACTGATTGGCCTACAGTCGAGTCGACGCGACTCCGGAGTTTTCCGTTTATAAGAATCTCGTTTAATCATTTTCAATCCTATCAGTTTTACGACAGTAAATGTCTAAAAATTTTAAAAAGAATTAGTGAGGAGGCGCTCTGTCATTTATCGCGGTAGTATCAACTTACTTGACTATTCGATAGTATCGCTAGTTCGGATTTTGTATATAATGCATTTTTTTTACACGCAAATTTTGATTATAAAACGTGTATGAATTGCTGTTGCTGTTGCTAAATAATTTTTACTTCCTTGTAAGAAGTAAAGGAAGTATTGTAATCGCGAAAGATTTCGGTTTTCAGATTTCAACGTAAGTATACATTTGACCATCCCTGAATCCATTTTGACGTGTTTCGTCGTGTCGTCTTTACTTACGTATATATGTGTGTGCACATAGAGTGTTGAAATTTTGTATTTAGGACTGTTACATGTACAGTGTTCCCGCAGAAAATCTGTATCTCATTTCCCTGACTATTCCTGACATCGATGGTCTCATTTCCCTGACCAAATCGTATTTTTTTTTAATAAACATGGCTCTACAGCAGCTTTTTAGACAAAATTATATTATTATTATTACTAGTTCACATTATAAAAAATTAGTATCAGTATTACGAGGCTTGTTCAATAATTTTTGCTTCCTGGTCCGTTACTGGTCTCCAGTAAAATCTATTTCCCTGACTTTTCCCAGGAAGAGTCTCATTTCCCTTCTTCCATGATTTTCCTGTATGTGGGAACCCTGCATGTAGTTGTGCACCTCGCATTTTGATTGCGATCGGCTGGGCCAAGCCCGTGTTTTGGTCGTTTCACATAATAGGTTTCCCCAACTGATTTCCTTTCATGTCTATGGAGTTTTGATTGCGTGGAGCAGTTTTTGACGTCGGTGTTTGACTGTTTGACTCAGAGTTTAAAGAAAACTAAATTTGAAGGGCTTCCAAACGACTGTCAAAATTTGGAGTTTTTAGACAACAAAGGGAGAGACGGAAATTCGTGTGTCAATAAAAATAAAAATCAAAAAAAGCATTCAATAAAGTATCATACAAGGGAGTCTTGTGCAGCCCACAGCAGATTTTTTGTTATATATTTAAATTTTTTTCTTTTGTGTGATTTAGCCGAATAAATTTCCAAGCCAGTCGAATAAGATCGCCGATTACTAAAATTTTATTCGATTAGTCTATTCGAGTAACGGCAATGAATATCGCACATCCCTAGGGTGATTCCTGGATAAGTAACGGAATTACGGCCAGTTGCAACAATGCCAGTTAGAACGGGTCTAACCTCAGTTATAGTTAACGATTGGTTATGTCCAACTGACTATTTGATAATTAGCTTATCCAAATAGCTATTCAAATCAGTTATCATATTGATTATCCATACAGCTCTTTCATAATTAGCTTATCCAAATAGCTGCTCCATATAGTTTATCCAAGTAGCTATTTGATGATTATCCAGTCCAAATGGTTATCAAAAGAGCTTATCCAATTAACTTATCCATTTGTCTGTTTCATTGTTAGTTTATCTAGTCAGTTCGAAATGCCATTTTGCTTCGCTAACCGTGGTCCTCGAGCGTATAATTTAAACTGCTATTTCTCAAACCTGATTCAAGTGTTGGTGAATATGGCCGTTAGAGTATTGAGACCTCTGTTATACTTTGTTTCAGAGAATTGGGCTTTGGTTAACGCCGACGATTGACTCATCACCAAATATGACTGGAAACATTATTATTATGCCAAACTTTTAAAACGGGTTGTCATTGATCTATTTCATTATGTACCTTAGAGTTGCTTCCTCAAAGAAATCGACTTCTTCACGACCTCAGAACGATTGTTGTGGTCTAAAGCTTGTTTAAGAGAAAATTGCAAGTCGAAAGG
>JAHWFO010109108.1:0-11088 GCA_023313115.1 Rhysida immarginata
GTTGTAACAAGTGTGCAGAGGGGCACCAGTCAAGAGATTGCCCCAAGATTAAAGAACAAGACCCCCCCCCCAAAGTGCATCAGATGTGGTGGACAGCACACTTTAAGTTACACGAAATGTCCAAAATACCCCGAGATTCAAAGGATGCTTAGTTCTAAAGTGACAGCAGACAAATCCTATGCTGTTGCTGTGTCTAAGCTGGAGGATAAAGGCCTCAACATCAACGACCTACCAGGTATGTCTAAGCAATTAGGACGTATCTTTCATCTGTTTTCTAATCTATAGTTGTACCGCAAAATTTAGAGCCCTGTGTGGAATGATCGAATAACAGAAAAAGGGAAGTATGCCTCTTGCTCAAGACCATTGTTGAAACGATGAATTAATTCACATTATTGAATTTTCGCAAACGCATTTTGACTTCAGAGCAATAATTAAATTCAGTTGTTATTTTACAAGATTTTATTTTATTAATTTTTGTATTTATTTTATTTTATTTATTCATTTAGTCTACTCTATTTAATTAATTAATTAATTATTCACTTTATTTATTTTATTTTTTGTATATGTTTATCATTTAATTAATGTATTTTTATTTTATTATTTTAATGAAAATTTAGTTTTAATATTTTATTTATTGAATTTATTTTTTTTATTCAATTCCATCAATTTTTTTTTCATTTTATTTACACATTAATTTTTATAGCTTTTTCATTGAAATGCCAAACTGTATAATGCATTTATAAACATTACAGCAATGCTGCTCTTGAATCTCATTTTGTTTTTATAACGAGTATACCGGGCGGGCAAGAAATAACGTGAGGTGTTCAAAGCTCGCTAGCGGGAATTCTATTAGGCCAAATGCAGTATATTTTGGTGTATATACTTAGTGGAACATGCAGTTTCGATTTCTGCAAAAAAAAAAATAGTACTAAAAGTCGCCATAGGGGGCATTTATTTCAAGAAAACAATGAATACATTTGCATAAGCGCGTTCCGTGTTGAGCAATCATGACAATAAAAGGCAAGGCTGAGGATTTCCCATCATTCACGAACGAATGGCCTGACGATGACACTTACTCTTTCTGACCGGGCATTATTAGTCAAGTTGTTTTATCAGAAGTGCGACAATGCAAGTGCTGCCCTTCGTGAATTCCGGCGATTGAAAACGTTACGAAGAGGACCGATGAGCATAACTAACTTACGGAAAATGATTGAACGATTTGAATCTACCGGAACTCTAGGAGTGCAACCAGGCCGGGGACGCAAACGAATCAGGCAGCAACACGTTGAAGAAGTTGCAACTGCTGTTGTGGAACAGGAGATGACTACTGTGCAGGGTACCAGCAGTGCACACGCAATAGCACGCCAAACAGATATCCCATATTCGATGTTGAGGAAAATATTGCATAAGATATTGACATTTTTCCCTATAAACTCACACCTGTCCAACAATTGCTTCCTGGAGATGAACGTACCCGAACTGACCTTTCGTTGAGATTTTTAGCACGTATGGCAGTGGATGATGCATGGCCATGGCAAATTTTATGGAGGGATGAGGCACATTTTTATTTGAATGGTGATATCAATACCCAGAACTGCCGTATTTGGGCTGCATCAAATCCACAAGTGTGTCTGCCAACTCCTATGCATTCACCGAAACTAACAGTATGGTGCGGCTTTACTGCTTTTTTCATCATCGGTCCGTACTTTTTTGAAGAAATCCGTCCCCGTGGGCCGGTGACTTGTTCCGTCAATTCTGTCAGGTATGCCGATATGCTTGAGAATTTTGTGATACCACGATTGCAGGAAAAGGGGTTTGGATTCTACCATTATTATGCAGGAAGGTGCGCCACCGCACATCGGACGTCAGGTGCAGCAGATCTTGCGAGAACGTTTTTCAGACAACACAACAATTAGTCGTGCATTTCTCATGGTATGGCCACCTAGGTCGCCTGATCTCAACCCTTGTGATTTTTATTATGGGGATATTTGAAAAGCCTTGTGTATCAAGCACATGTTCCTGACCTCTCAACCTTAAAGGATCAAATAACGTTACATATCAGACTAATTAATACAGATATGCTGCGAGCTACTGTATTCATTGTTTTCTTGAAATAAGCGCCCCTTATGGCGACTTTTGGTACTATTTTTTTTTTTTTTTGCAGAAATCGAAACTGCACGTTCCACTAAGTATATACACCAAAATGTACTGCATTTGGCCTAATAGAATTCCCGCTAGCGATCTCTGAAGACCTCACGTTATTTCTTGCCCACCTGGTACTTCAACCGTGGATTCAGATGTTTTCCGTTCATCTTTGGATTTTATTGTGCACCACCATTAATAAAAATAGACCTGTTAAATTAATCACGCAATTAAAAATAATTTTTAAACTTGTCTTATTTTAATCTTTACACTTATATTTATAAATAAAACTGAAAATTTATCGTATACGAATATCTCTTTTAAAATAACATAAATTTAGCATAATTTTAGAAATATCAAATTTAACGTAATTTTAAAGTAACATGCATTTAACATAATCGAAAATTTATAAAATAGTATTAATTTTCTTGAATGGGATTCGAACGGATTTTCAGCACTAGCTTATATGTGTGATCTTTGTCTTCTTCATTATCCCACCAATCGTCATCAGAATCCTTAAAAATTACTATTTGAATAATTATACAGTCGAACGTCAATAAGTGGATAGCCTCGAGACCGGAAGAAAATATCCACTTACCCGGAGTAGTGAGTTTTCGTTTAAAAAAAGTATACTACTCAATACTAATAGATTTAAACAGTGTCTAATGTTTAATTTAACAAAATAAAATTATCAGTTATCACAAAACAAAAGAATATTCCGCTTCTGCATTCGCATTTGTTGATGGATTTTTTTCAACCACTGATCCGACAAGTCTCCTGTCATTCATAGAGTAAATTAAGCTAACCTAATCCTGTATTATAGAGAAAAATTTATTATTATTTAAATCCCCAATTTTGAATTGTACTTTTACATCATCACGACATCGTTATCTACACCTTTGTAACAGGTCCAGCGGAAAGTTTTTTTCGTTTTTGCAAATATTACAATTGGCGCTCAGATTAATGCATAAATGAATTGTTTATTCATCGAAATAATCTCCATCATTATCAACAACCTTCTCCCAACGAGATTTTAAATCATAAATTCTTTTTTTATAAAAGTCACGAATGTTACAGTTGAAAAACGCGCCTAGTTCATGTTTTAGCTCTTCTCTTGTCTTGAAGCACTTGTTTCTCAAATGGTTATCGAGAGATCGGAAAAGGTGGCAATCTGTTGGAGAGATATCTGGGGAGTACAGTGAATGAGGTATTACTTCCCAGGCAAGTTTGTTTAGTGCCTGACAGGTCAGTTTGGCCGTATGCGGACGTGCGTTGTCATGAAGAAAAACAACACCTTAACGGTTCACAAGAGCTGACTGTTTTTGCTTGATTTTTTCGTTTGTACATTGAAGCTGACCAATATACACGTCTGCTGTGATAGTTTGTCCTGAATTTTGGAGCTCATAATGGATTACACCAGCTGTTGTCAACCAAACAATAAAGACAATCTTCAGGACGCTCATCACCAGTTCTAAATTGTTTGAACCAATTCTGTGCCGCCCGATCATTGACAGAATCATCACGAATGCTGTACAAATGTTACGAGCATCTCTCCTGCTTTATGGCCAAGTTTAAATTCATACAATAGGCAGGTTCGAATTATTGGTGATGCAGGTGCCATTTCAGACGTTTTTTTAAAATAAATTTTATGTTTTCACTTAGACAAGTAAGTGCAAAAGAATGACCAATCATTTCTCTTTAATGTATAAAAAATTTGCATTATTGAAATCATCCTACGAGAGGATTGTAACCATTCAAAAAGTATGGGTGAAAAAACGAAAAAACTTTCCCCTGGAATTGATACATACATATCAGTTCAACATTTCTGTCTCCCAACTGTAACTTCTGCCAAAATTTCTTTTTTCTTCCAACTGTACCATCTTTCTTCCTACAATATCTGTGCCTTGTTCAACATTTCTTCTATATTCTATCTGTCTTTCGCCCATCTTCCATCTGTCTATCCACAAGATGAAATTTCTTCCATCCCTTAACAAGTTTACTGTCATCAGAACTTACAGTGGTGACTATTTATTCAATTTTATTTATATCATTAACATTGATAAAGGTGATTCATATATTTATGTAATGCAAATCTAATAAATGCGTTCTCGTAGAGAAGCCTGAAATAGTTGCAGCTCGACATCGTTATCTGGAAGAGACTAGAAAAGTTAGAAGTGAAACAAACCCATCGTATATTTGGATAAAACGTGTATTCATATAATTGCTGTTGTCGGAAAGTGCTGGCAAAATGACATGAAAAGGAAGTTTTTAAAAACTGTAGTAAAGGAGCAGGATTTCTTATTGTTCATGCAGGAGGGGAAGGAGGGGAAAAGATAAGTTAAAATTGCTGGCCTTTGTTTTCAAATCTGGAACTCGTACGATATATTAGCATGAATATGTGAATTCTGAGAATTTTCAAAAATGGTTAACAAATAATTTAATACCAAATCTTTCAAAAAAATCCACCGTTGTTTTAGATAATGCTGCATATCACAGCATTCACATTAATAAACCTCCAACTTCTTCGACCAAAAAAGCAGATATTATTAACTGGTTAAGAGCTAACAACATCCCTTTTCCTGATAACCTCTTAAAAGCACAATTATTATTAGTAAAATTATATATAATAAACCCAGCTAACTGTATATTGTGGGTATGTTACTGTCTGAAAGTAGTCATAGTATTCTTCGGCTATCTTCACATCATCCGGTTTTAAATCCTATAGGATTAATTTGGAGAGACTAGTGAAAGATTTTAGAAAAGAAAAAAACATGTCCAGTGTCAGTCAGGCTTTGATATTAAACCTCTTGAAACAGCATTTATAACGATAGGAGAAGAAAGATGGAAATCATGATAAAAAAAATTGAAAATGAATATTGGGAAAAAGAAAGATTAATAGAGAATAATATTGAAGATACAGTAAAAACCTCGCTAAGTGTATACTTGTAAAACGGAAAATCCGCTTAACTGGATACAAAGTGTATGGTCCCCTTTTTCTGTAGTTGATTTCAATACATTTTAAGTCCGCTTAAGTGGATACCGGATAAGTGGATAAATTTCTATGCTAAAATTTATGTAAACTCCTGTTAACTAGATAAAATAACTTAAAATGCACTGGTTGTCATTAGCAGACACATTCTCTCTACTGTATCTGGTGATTGGCAGACTTTCTGTTTAATATGCATACTCCACTTATAATAGCCACAATATGAAATCTGTATGAGGTTAGACTTCTGGAAATGAAGTGGCATACGAAATATAGAAAGCCGAGGCATATTCTTGACGTCAACTTTGAAGATATTGGCAACGTCTCCTTCCCGGATTATTGGAAGATGTGACCCTCCCTCCCCCTAATATTTTGACAATTTTCAATCATATTTTTTCATAATGTGGAATACCTCTTGGGTTAGTCAGGCTTCTTACCTACTTCAGTTGATTACATTTGGAATTTATTCTGAAGGGTGAGCCTCGTAATAGCACTGCTTCTGTCCCACCTGAACAAATGTATTAATAGCACTGTTCGATTGTCAGATTACTGGTTTACTAGGTTTTCGTGTGTTTTGTTTATTTAGTGGCATACTACTAGCTCAGATAATCGTCAGTCACATTTTCCTCCACCAAGAGGAGGTAATTTTATTCGTGCATACAGTAGATGACCGTTGTGGGTACTTCAGGCTTCCTTTGGAATATGTTTATGAAGGGTGATATTATGGAAGCTATGCTTCAAATTCCACTCCAATACCGATACACTACACTGTTCGATTGTCGGTTGTCATTCGGAATTTAGTACACAGCATTCTTCTGTGAAGACAACCAGCTTTCGCAGCAATACATAAATTTTCTCTAAAATATAGCATTTAGTTAGCTTAATTTACTCTTATGAGGTAATTCAAAAAGCATGGATTACTTGTGAGATTAGTGGTTGAAAAAAAATCCACAATTTTGTTTTGTGATAACTGTTATTTTTATTTTGTTAAATGAAAAATTAGACACTGTTTAAATCAATTAGTATCGAGTAGTGTACTTTTTTTTAAAACGAAAACCCCCTATTGTGTTGATAAGTGGATATTTTCTTCCTGTCTCGAGGCTATCCACTTATCCATGTTCGACTGTATAATTATTCAAACAGGAATTTTTAAGGATTCTGATGACCACTGGTGGGATGATGAAGAAGACAAAGGTCACATATTTAGGCTAGTGCTGAAAATCCGTTCGAATCCCATTCAAGAAAATTAAAAACTGTTTTATTAATTTTCGATTATGTTAAATGCATGTTAAAAATACGTTAAATTTGATATTTTTAAAATTATGCTAAATTTGTTATTTTAAAAGGAGGATTCGTATATGATAAATTTTTCACTTACTTTTAAATTTATTTGTTAAGATAAAACTAAGACAAATTCAAAAAAATAATTTTTAATTGTGTGATTGATTTAATAGGTCTATTTTTATTATTTGTTATACATTATAAAATCCAAAGACGAACCAAAAACGTTGGAATCCAAAGTTGAAGTATACTCTTTATAAGCATAGAATGAGACTCAAGAGCAGCATTCTTGTAATGTCTATAAATAAATTATGCAGTTTGGCATTTCAATGAAAAAAAGCTATAAAAACTAATGCGTTAATAAAATGAAATAAACTTTGATGGAATTGGATAAATAAAAATAAATTAAATAAATAAAATATGGTAGCTAAAATTTTCTTAAAATTACTAAAATTAAAAAAATAAAATCTTATAAAATAACAATTAAATTTAATCATTGCTCTGAAGACAAAATGCGTCAGCGAAAATTCAATAATGTGAAATAATTCATCGTTTCAACAATGCTCTTGAGCAACAGCCGTACTCCCCTGTTACTGTTATTTGATGAGTCCATTCAGGGCTCTAAATCTTGCGGTACAACTATTCCACAGTTGAGTGGGCTCCTTACGACCAACTAATTATACTATGGCTGCACCACGTTATACTGTTATCAGCAAAGGTGAACCTCGGTGCGTGATATGGAACGCTAGGGGGATTCCCCGAAAGTGTATCGAGTTTCACAAGTTTTTGATAAAGCAAGAAATCGACCTTGCTTTCCTTTGAGAAACGCACCTCAAACCAAGCCAAGACTTAAAGCTACCTGGCTATTGTATGTACCGTACGGATGGTATGGTTTCAAATGCTGCAAGATGTGCTTCTGGGGGCGCTGCGATCATCATTAAGAAGGGAATTCAACACCAAGAATTAGTCTCCAAGTCTTATTAAGGAATGGAGTCGGCCTCCATCATTATCAATGACGTCTCCTGTGGTGAAGTGAAGTTCGTGGCGCTCTCTAATTCACCTAAACATTATCTTGACGTCAGCGACCTTCATGAACTCTTCGGTGGTGACATTCCTGTTGTCGTGGCTGGTGACCTAAATGCCAAACACCCAAGCTGGAACTCCAGAACGCAGAACTACAATGGCATGATTCTCTATAGGTACATACAAGGAAAAGATGACATCATCGCTGTTGGACCTGTGGAGGACACCTACTACTGCGACCACTCCCCTAGTAGTGACGTTTTAGACATCTCGCTCTTGAAGGGTTTCTTCAAACCATACAATATCTTCACAATTGATAACCTTTCTTCTGACCACAAGCCTGTGGCGTTGAACTTTGACAAAGTTGACATAAATTTCCGAGAAGAACTCGTACATCATCAAGACTGGAAGCTCTACAAAGTTATTCTTAAGGACTATGGCTACCATCCCGATGTTGCGTAATTGTACGGAGGACATCGATCAACGTGTTGAAGACATCACCAGATGTATTAACAGTGCCATAGAAGCTAGAAACTAACCATAAGGGAATAAACCACCTCATCGAATCCAACTCACTCCTGGAATGCAACGCGTAATTGCTGAAAGAAACAGGATCCGTAGACTATGGCAACGCTATCGGGAACCTTGGCTCAAAACCAAGTAGAACAGGCTGGTGCGACGAGTCCAAGAGGAGATAAAAGAGCTTCGTGACGCTAGATGGAATGACAGACTCAAAAGCATGTCCGCTCGCGAAAATTCCATTTGGAGTATGGTCAGAGCTTTACAGAAGAAGAAGAACAATACGCTTCCTCCAATCCATACACCACGAGGTGACTATGTGCAAACTAATCAGGACAAGGCCCAAGTCATTGCAGATACACTGGGAATGCAGTTTGTTACTCCTACCAACGATAAACCCGAGAGCCAAATCATGTCTCAATGTGTGGAAGAAGGTATTGTCAACTTTGATGAAGTCCCGCAGCATTTAACGAAGAACAAGGCTGGAGAGATCGCCACCATCATAAGTAACTGAAAAAGAAGGTTCCAGGAAGAGACAAGGTGAGTAATAACGCCCTTATGAATCTCCCAAAGAACTTTATTGATTATCTCACCAATATCATTAGCGACAGTTTGGATTTTGTGCTGCTCACTCTAGTCCGATGCAGATATGCAGGCTCGTTGAAGACCTGAGCACCCCTCTGAACCTCTCCAGACAGTGTAGGGTGGTATTTCTAGATGTCAGTAAAGCATTTGACCAAGTGTGGCATGACGGGTTTGTCTACAAAATGATTAGAAACGGATTCCTTGCTGATTTGATTTTGATGGTGAAATCCTTTCTTGACGACAGATCCTATCAAGCCAAAGTTGGAGAAAATCTTTCAACGCCCCGTGTTGTAAAGACCGGTGTTCCTCAGGGTTCTGTCCTCGGGCCTGTGCTATTTAATTATTTTGTACACGAGTTTCCAAAACCCGATAAATGTAATCTTTATTTCTGTGCGAATGATACTGCCATTATGACATGGGCACACCAGTCGAGTCACGTTACCACTCGGCTGCAGTGCGCCTTGAAGCAGTTCGAAGACTGGTTTAATTGCTGGAAGTTGAACCTTAATGTGGGAAAGTGCAAGAACTTTGTACCTCAATAGGAAGCTCAAGCGTCCCGCAGATTCTTTTCTTTTGTTCAATAAGAAACTGGACTGGGTGGACAACTACGAGTTTCTGTGTGTTATCATTGACGCAAGACTCTCGTGGAACCGGCATATGCTCTATGCTCTGAACAAAGCGAAGAGGACTAAGTACAGTATCATAGCTCTCATGGGTCGCAACAGCGACCTCAGCATTGACAACAATCGACTTCTGTACAAGTCGATTATCCGAACCATACTCCTCTATGGCATGCCTGCGTGGACGACTATATGTAAAACCAGATGGAGTGAACTGCACTCATTCCAGAATGTTACCCTGAGGACCATTGCCCAGCTGGACAGAAGGACGGTGAAAAACCAATCCATCCACTTGGATTTAAACATGGCCCATATCGGAAAGTTTATACAGGAGATACTTTTGATTATGATACAGAAGATGAAGACTCACGTCAATAAACTTGTGAATGGAATACTGAGAACTCATTGAATATGAACTGCCATACGATGTATCATAAACCAAAGCACGTTCTTGACGTCAGTTTTAAAGATATTAGCAACGTCTATTTCCCGGACTACTGGAAGATGTGATAATCTTCTTTCTCCTTGTTTTTTTTTTATTTCGTTTGTATTTTGTTTCTGACAATCGTCAATCTTATTTTCTTTTTTGTATAATATGGAAGACCGCTTGGGTTGGTTAGCTTTCTTGACTACCTCAGTGGTTTTCATTTGGAATTTATTCTGGTCAGATGAGCTTTGTGAAAGCGCTGCTTTCGTCCCATCGGAAAAAATGTATACTTCACTGCTCGATTGTCGATGTAACATTCATTCTTGTTGAAAAACGGACACGTAGCTTCCAAAATGCGTATCCAGGCGTAATAAATATTTTGTTGTGGAAAAGAGGTTTTGGCTCATTGTGTTACCATTGATTTCACTTTAGATCAAGCATATGGAAACCGAGGCGAAGGTAGCGATCCTAGCGAAAGGAAGGACACAGATCAGCTAAATGCATTGAAATGTATTGCATCTAACTTTAAAAAAGCATAAAAATAGTAATAACTGCAATCTTTTTCTATATATATAAAGAAGGATGTTTGTGGGTGGGTTTGTTTTTTATACAAATATACAGTTTTATTCCGATCTTAATGAATTTTGCATACTTGACCTTCAAAACAGGAGGAAGGTCACTGTCTCAGATTTCGGAAAAATAATAATTATCGATAAAAAATCGATATTCATGGTTATGGCAGGGCATATTAATAAGAAATATCTCATGACCAACACTGCAAGGTAAAGTTTGTGCAACCATAAATATCAAAAATGGTGTCAACACGCAATCCACTAACACTAGGCAGGGATCAACAATATATATCTCATGACCACCAATGAAAGGCAGAATTTGCAACAATGCATAGAATTCCTGTTATTCAGGCTTTTCTTAGAAAAGAGTTCGTAGTACTTAACAATTTTTTGAAAATCTTTAAAAATGATTGTTAACTGGAGATAATGGAAAGTTAGCACACTATTGAGAAAGACTGGAAAGACGAAAGAGGAAGCACTCCTTTAGCTCCGTGCTGTATTGAGCAAATAGGAAACAAGTAAGTAGAAGACTCGGCGACTGCTAGACTACACAAAGTGATGAATGGCCAAGTTTGGCTTGAAGACATCGAGAAGAAAGAGAATTGCAACAACATCTAATGTACATCTAAAGTAAGATTACGTGAGTAAGAATTTATTTATACTAGAAGTGGCATCCGTGGTGAGGTCCATCCATTGTGAGCTTTTAAAAAATTTTTTATCGAATTTTCATTAGGAATTTTTATTACATTAATTCTAAGCATTTTCATCTGTTTATTTTTAAGATATTTCAAAATTTATTAAAAAAAAACAAAGGGTCACGCAGGGTCGTAGAATGGACAGTCCTTTAGCTCTGTGTTGTATTGATTGAGTTATTATTTAACCAATTTGAAGTCAGAATTTAATTTTTTGAGATTGTTCTGTTTACCTACAAGT